>OFHS01002164.1:0-22713 GCA_900245855.1 Calvadosia cruxmelitensis
CTACAAGTTGGGTAATTGGCAAATATATATCTATCACTATGTATGTATGTATGTATGTATGTATGTATGTATGTGCGAACACTTAAAAGCTCGGGTTGATGTTGCCGTAACTGAGTCCTTTGGTAACGAATTCCGCCAAGGGATGTTGACCAGTACGTCCCTTGCTTTTTCCATAGATTTAGACATTTCCTGCTTAGTTTGCTTCCACTACTATTAATAATTTGTTTAGGGAAGAAAGAATCTCTGCGGATGCATGGCCAAAACCTGATTATTGTTGTCAAGAAGAACTTACAAAAGGAAAGCTCAGCAAGTGGTGTAAGTTGAAATCATTGATGATGTTCTGTATCATTCAAAAGCCAATTGATTATTCCAATCATGATAATATTTATATAATTTTAATTTTTTAAGTTTTGAATATCAATCTGACGTGAATCAAGTTGATCTTTCAGTCCACAAACACAAGTTTATATCGCTGCGGATCCCGTGATCAACGATTAATCAGTTTATAAATGAATTAGCGGAGACTGCCAACAGCAAATTACCAACAGACATTAGATCGATTAGATTTCAGGCGAATTAACATTAGGCCTACAGTATAGCTGTGCCACACTAGGTACAGGAAACAGTAATAAAATAAATAAAATAAACGATGTACAAACCGTCATAAATCATAGCACAATCAGTACCCTAATATAAAAAAAATTGAAGTCAAGTTGTTTTGGTGCCTTTTTTTCGTGTTATATCATACCCTTGCTCTTGTCTATAATGATTGGCTATCTTTTTAAACATGGAGTATTTGAACATGTCAAACTTGCGTTAAATGAATAATGATCATATTTGATCTATAGCTGCCTGTCTTTGCGCTCTTACTCAATATTTTGAGTAGGAATCAATAAGCTATGACTACAACACCATTAATACAAAAACATGGGAAAACCATGTGAAATGCGAAGCACTATGTGGAAGCCATGTGAATTTAAAAAAAGAAATAAATCTATGTGAAAAGTTTTTTGTACATCATTTTCATTGGAATTTCACATTGTTTCAGTTCATAGTGCAAGTTGGAGAAATTATGTTTATTATCTGTTTGTAACTCCGTGTGATGATGTTTGCCTTAAGGTAGCTAACAGTAAATTAGGCGAGTGTCTGCTGCCTGCAAGGTTGCAGAACTCATTCTACTAGAATCTGTGCATCAGCTGTAAGTAAGTCGCAAACAACATCATGCCTTTCAATATGATATATAATGCTGGGATGCTGCTAGGAAATCTCCTGCCTTCCTCTCTCTCAAATTCACTAGCAGGTAGTCATATCAATTCCACTGACTGAGTAGATGTGACTGATGCTTGATTGTAATGACATTTTAACAACTGCTGCCGTGCTCATGTAAGCAGCTCTCATCAAGCCAAGCACTAACACCATAATGTGGCGGTCTCATCAAGCAGAAGAACGAGAGAAGCACCCGTGCGGCTTCATCTGGTTGCTTTAGGGTGCTTAAAAAGCATCTGCATTCCTTTCAGTCTACTGGTGTCAGGATTTGGAATGCACTACCCTGCCAGCTCAAAACTTCTTTAAATATTGCAAATTTCAAACTTGATTGTTACAACATATTGTAAGTAATGTATTATAATTTTCACGATTTATGTTGCTGTATAATAGAATATTAATTACTTTGTTTTATATTATGTTATTTAATTCTGCTCCATGAAAACAGTTATTTGTAACTTAATGGATTTCAGAATAAAGTCAACAACAACAACAACAACAACATTTACGTCAGCACTCAGACTGCCAATCAGCGCCCTCCGTCAGTCGCTATAAATGTCTTGTATTTCGTAATGTCAACTCTCTTGCCATCTGTACTCTCGAGCCTTTGGACGGGCTGGCTACCCTCCGTCGTATCTGCCACAAATATATACTCAACTACATCCACTTGCCTATTCATTCGACCAACGCCTCATCTACTTATCCTACAATAACAACATACCTATGGTGACAACTTTAATTTTAATAGAAGTATGAGGTTTTAAGTAGGATTTAACATGGATCACAATCTGGCCTTGACAGCAACAGAGAATGCTTTATGACTGGAGTATGTTGCTTGCGGGCATAATATCCCTGGAATCAAGAACTATTTTTAAAAGTCTTCATTTAATATGAAATTTTATTTTATGTGGACAATTTGTAATACGGTGTAACCCGTTAATATCTCCTCGGTTAATATCACGACCCACTTAATATTACTTCAGGTTGAGAGCAAAACTATGTCAGAATCAACTATTTTATTCCGCACAACTCGCTTTATGATCACGACTTTTGAATGGAAAAAATGGTGATTCAAAGAGGTTACATTGTATTCCATATTTATTTGCCAAAGTATAATTCCTACTGTAGACGATGTTAGAGTATATTACATTTATGATTTGTATTTGTCTGAAGTATTCCAATAGAAATCAATTTGCTGTTATTTGAGGCTCTGATGTACATTTCCTGTGGTTTTATTATTGTAGTCTCAACCTGTCAACAGTCCTGTTCCAAGCCATTATTTCGCGTTGCCAAAGCAACCAACAATGTCGGCTGTCAAGAAAAACGAAAGACTTAGAAAATTGTAAGCAAGACTCTCTTTACATGTTGCTGTTTTACAAATTTATGAAAATTGATTTTGTATCGAAATTCCGTTTTCTGTAGGGCTAAAAAACGCAAGCCTTCGACTAGCACTACAGAAAAGAGCACTGAGATCGAAAGTGAGAAATCGAAGAAATCGCGGTTTCTAGAACCTGGTCAAAGTCGTCTTAGTTTCTCAAAAAGCAATAACCAAAGCAATGTTATCTCAAAAGTAGGAGCAGAATTAAATAGCAACGTCGGGAAAGTGGCACATAAACAATACTCACCGTTGCAAAAGGACTCAATTTTTAACATCAAAAACAATTCTTCTGGAAGCAGTTCTGAGAATAGCGACGATTGTATTGTTGTTGGAGTCAAGGAAATTGTAAACGTGGAAGAAAGTCGCAAGTTTGATTGGAAGTCTGTAAGGTAATTCAGATCATGTTTAGAGTGTTTCCTCCAAACGTCAGACGATCTAGAAATAATAGGAAAGGGGTAATTGACCACTACAGTCAAAACTAGTTAATTATTTGAGTACAGTATAACCTGTCTATAATGGTCACCTCAAGGACCCTCAGAAAATGACCTTTATAGACAGGTGGTCTTTCTGTCCAGGTTGATTTCTATAGAAAGCATCATTTTTGAATGGGGTTATAAAGAGTGGACTTTATACACAGGTGGCTGCTCTATAGAGGTGACCGCTAATACAGGTTTGACTGTACCGCTATCCAATATTCCAATTATGATATTAACTAAGAATACAATTTCAGAAGTTTTAATTATTGAGACAGTGGAAGTGCGGCCGAATCTACATATAAAGCAATTAGAGCTGGGTCCGATGCATCAATTAATCGATTGTTTTTTGGCAATCGATTGTCCGGTTCAACCATCGTTTCATCGATATCACAAAAGATGTGCTTCTATTGATGCCTTTCAAAGGACTAGACACCATTATTCAGTTTACAATTACCTTCTCGCTCATTAAAGAGCAGACAAAAGTGCATAAAACAAAGAGATCACCGAATCAAAAGATAATTACCATGACTTTACAAAGGCAAACTACGACAATAAGACAAGAAACAAAAGGCCTTTGTATGGTCCGATTAATCGATAGTTTATCGATTGTTTGGGTCGATTAATCGATAGTTTAAAATCCACCATCGACCCAGCTCTAAAAGCAATCCAATCTATCAATGTAATGGCAAGGGTTATATGTCATGTAATTATAATCTAATTCTGGTTATTGGAAAGAGTTTTTGATCTATACTGCATAGTAAAGCATCACACTCCAGAGCGAGAAATCTTGACTCAAGTTACAGATCGATCTAAATTTCTTTGATATCCATTTTATTCTAACTTTGTTTGTACATTCTGTATTATATTAAAATTAATCCAATGTCGTCTACTAAAATAATAATCTGAATTTTTGTTTTGAATTTTAGAGTTATGATAAATGGTCGTTGAGTTGTTTTTAATTAAGACTTGATTACGGAAATTTAAACTGTTCATTATTGATGATATTACCGACTGCATTGACAATGAACTTGAGTTTTGTTATCACATTATAGCGCCAATTTTTACATGCTATTAAACTGAATTGATGCAAATTGTTCCCGCGATGGAGAAGTCGAGCACAATCGCGAATAGGGACTGATATTTCAGAACGCAATTTACTAACAAGAAATATATACAATCGGATCAACAATTTAATGATAAACAAGTAGTAACAATAAGAACAACTAAATCGATCAAGTTGCTGACATCAGTAGAGGCGACCGTTATAGACAGGTTTCACTGTATTTTTAATGTAATGCAGTTAAGCAGAATCAACTGTTTGCATGTAAGTAATTGGTACGTTACATAACCAATGTGTGCTGTGATTACTTCTTTAGTGCTATTTCAAAGGTTGACGATGCTTCGCTAAGAGGAATTGTTCGGGATATGGAAACTGACCTGCGTGCAATTTTCCAAGGAAAGGTTGGTGTCTTGGGTTCCACATGTGATGAATCATAGAGTGGTATCACACTGCTAGACCCACATCTTATTACGGCACTTTAATATGAGTCATTTCAATGGCCACTAGTTGGGCGACTATTAATATCACTTTGGCATCTCTCTTATTAGGCAAATTTATTTATTCCAGGAGAATGTTATAGCTAGGCCAACAATTAAATCCAATACAGGCAAACCTGTATTAACGGCCACCTCTATAGTGCAGCCACCTGTGTATAAAGGCCACTCTTTATAACCCCAAAATTACACTTTCTATAGAAATCAACCAGGACAGAAAGGTCACCTGTCTATGAAGATCATTTTCTCAGGTCACAAAGTTGTGACTTCTTTATCAAATATTTTGATTTAATTATGCTGATAAAATAGAGTTCCGTTTATGAAGTTTGTGCAATCTACTGGATTCAACCATTCTGCATAGGATAGCAGAACACTTTACGACATTATAATTATTGTCAAGAGTAATTTATTCAATGTTGTTTTATGTTTCAGTTATTCTCCTCCAGGCACCAGGAGTACAAAACTGGAAGGGCGGCGAAAGGTAACAAAAATTAGGGAGATTGTCAGTGACTCTCAATAGTTTGATGAGGATACTGAAGGAACATCAAAACGTGATCTCGTACACAGATGATCGCCTAAGACAGGTGGTCACTAGGCCACGTTAAATTGTATATTTACGAGTTCACGTATGCCACAGTATGTTAATATGATGATACCTGGAAATGGCTTTGTTTGTAGTGTACCCTCTGCTTCTATGATGAAAATAAGAATGTAATCTGCTATTCTAGCTAGCTGCTACCAGTTTACTTTGTTTTCCTTTGCAAGAAGATTCATAGTAATGTAACATTGTGTTGATTTATGTTTTGCAATGGGATACATTAATTAGGCAACTCAATCTATAAGCTGTGTGTATTGATGCTTCCCGTCAATCGTGTACAAGTTCGCATGTTGTTGTTGAGTGACGTATTCTTGCCGGAGAGTGCAAGGTACGTTATCATTCATTGCCTGCTCAGTGCTCTCCACAAGTCCCGATTCTGGGCTGCGTCGTTGACGTCTCCCAGATTGAGGCCGACGGCGGCCAAGTCCTCATTAAGCTGATTGCTGAAGTGGCGTCGCAACGTTCCTCCTCGCCTGAAAGTCTCCGTTGGGCGGCTATTGATGACCACTGAAAGTGGCACGTCAGGCATCCGGAGTGCATGACCAATCAGGGCCAGCCGCCGCCGCCGCAGTGTAACAGATGCGGGGCGAACGCCTGTGAGTTTGTAAAGCTCTTGTGTTAACATTATTTAAGTTCGCATGTGAGGTTCTTGACATCTGTAATGCCCAGTTGCTTGTCTGGGTTTCTGAGCTTGACAGTGATCCCATTAAGCACAGTGGCTTGCTTGTAAGTAGGACCTGGTCCACTGGAGCAGCTATAGTCTAACTTTCTGTAAGTTACCGTATAAACCATTCTGAGCCAGGTTTCTCTGTCTGGATTTGCAGATAGTCTCAATTTACAAGTCAGATTTGGTGAATTCACGGAAGACCAGAGCGAGTTGATTCTCAGCATTCTATCACAGATGTTCTGCTACAAGAAGACTAGGGTTAGTAGTGTTCAAAACGCGAAACGTGTTTACTTTATGTTCTACAGGCGGGATGAGGGTGAAGTTGGTCAGTGGTTTTGTTGCCAGCGTTTCTTCAAGTACTGTGGCTTCACTATCCGTGCGGTGCTCATCTCCGATTCAAAGCCCGATAGAGCCAGGAGCGCCTTGGAGACACATCAGATTTTGATGACTTTATGCGACCTCTGCTGTGACCACATCGCCACTACCTGCATTAATCTTAATTTGATATGAAATTATTTATTTATAACTACTAACGAAGAACACACTTAATAATGTAGAGTATACTGCAAAAGTGGTTACTAGTTGTTTTTCTGGTTTAATTCCATGTTTGAAGTAAAATTCTGTGTGTACTTTAAATTGATGTTAGTTGTAATTAAGAGTTTGTATTAATTGATTGGCTATTTTGCCTTGTAGTACTTTGACTACGTCGTAAAAGTTCTCTTGCCTGAAGCATTAGC
Organism: Calvadosia cruxmelitensis; assembly: GCA_900245855.1. Lineage (NCBI taxonomy): Eukaryota > Metazoa > Cnidaria > Staurozoa > Stauromedusae > Kishinouyeidae > Calvadosia > Calvadosia cruxmelitensis. The sequence continues at coordinate 6,674 of OFHS01002164.1, forward strand.
AAGAATTTACAGCCAATGGAAAGGAGTTACGAAGGAAAAGGTACGGCACACTGTTCTTCAATTAGTCTCGTCAATAGTTCTCTTTTGATTAAAGCATGAGTTAACAGGCAATCGGCAAGACTGCATAAATCATGTGGGCTATTAATTAACGGAAGACCAGAAACCTTTGAATTGAAATGTTTTCAATAAAGATATGAGACCGAACAAAAATGGTTGTTGACAAGAAATTAGTCATACTATTTTCTCTGTCTCGTATCTATAGTTGCGAACAGTAGGCCTACATGGCGCAGTTTAATTGGTTACTCCAAGGATGTCCCTTGGCATTAACAGTAGCCTCACTTCGAATCACGGGAATTATCACATAAACACTGTTGTCTTTGGAAAATGTATAAGAAGTCAAGCACCATCTTCTCATGATATTTAAGTAATTTTATTGGTTACAAAATCTCCCTGGGATCTCATTAAAACTTTAGATGGCAGTCAAGGGCACATCAAAGTAAAATATATCAATCGAAGACATACGTAGATATGATTCTAGAGAAATTAGTAAAGCGATCCTTACCGCTTAAGATGTCCGGTTATCTTAGATAACAAGAATTTGCTGCTGTCTTATTTGCTAAATTATTGACTGAAGGGTAAATTACAGAATACACAATATGTAAACACATGACATTGACGCAGCCGCAAATACATTACAGAGAAAAGAATTGCAGTCACAAAACTGGAGGAATTTGTTTATACAATTTTTGAATAAAGACAAAAATTTAACCAAGTAGAAACAAAGTTAATTGAAAAACACGAATAAATAATAATTATAAATTATTACTAATTTATAAATAATTTATTTTTGTAATAATTATAAATTTATAAGTTACCAAGGAAGAGGCAATTATTTCCATTACTCTGAATTTCACGCAAGGGCATTCTTCAGACGGATGTATTCAGTGAAACACTCTACTGTTAATTATACTTATAGGTCTGCATGTATTGTAAAACCAGTAAATATCCCTTCGTTTAACGGTAGCCCAATTAGCGAATGGTTTGTCTCCCTTAGGGCCCTCGGCAATTAAACCCCAGAAAAAATAAGGAATGTGTGTCAGCTAGGCCAGGAGTCGAACCCGGAACGTCTGACTGGCAACCACACATACTAACCGCTAGACCAGACCAACCATACCCCACAGCATTCTTCTGGGGATGGCATTAAAAATGGTTGCAAAATAGTCACAAAGTATCCAATTTTAGGTTTAAGGTATTTCTTTGTCGACACTTCAGTTTGTAATTAACTGACTAAATTTATTTCAGGCTGACTTGATACTGGCAATGGAGGACAGTGATTCTCAATTGGCTGAAGACTCGTCTGGAGATCAACACAGTGTGGCTTTCAATGGCATTGAAACGAGAAGGACATGATCGCGATTACGAGATTATGAATTAGGATATCAGTTGAAATCATCCACGTTAATACTATTAAAATGCATTTAAACACAAATCGTTTACTATAAGTATGTATAGTATGTATATATGAACACGTTTTTCTTGCAAGTTATAAGCCACAGCTATCCAATCCTTAAACATTGATTCATCGGAATGTATATATTTACTTAGATGTCATGATTTGGAAGAGATGCTGGTTGGCAATCAACATGACTTGTCCGTCTTTATCGCAATCAGCCTGTCTTGATGACCACTTGTCCGACACTGGGACATAAAGGGTTAAGAGGTCATCTTTAAGTTGACCCTTGAATGCACAAACAGTACAGTCTACCTGTCTTAAGTGACCACATGTGTTAACAGTCTTGTTTCCTCGAATATTCGCTGCCTGCTTCAAACAATACAATTTACCTGTCTTAAGCGACCAACTGTGCTAAGAGATCTCTTTCCCTTGCATGAAGCCGAATTGACTACGCCATCCGATACTATGACGATCCATCTGACTTGCAAATTGCAACAGACGAGGAGGACGCCAGTATCGCCATAACAACCATTCGTTTCTACTACCGTTGTAACTTGCGAAACTTCCCCTCGGTCAAAAAACCGCACAGGAGCAAAGAACGTATGAACGGAAAGGACTGATGGAAGATCGAGAACAATTTTCACCGATGGTGTGTTTACTGAGAGCAAACTGGTTGCAATTTGCGAACACACTTTCTATAATATAGAAACGAGCCTGTTTTTCATCCCTCGATTGCTTTACCAAACTCTGAAGCTGTAAAAAATTTTAGAATCGCTGAGGTCAAAGTGATTTATCCGAGGCATTCTAGGCATGGAAACTAACATAAACATTGAAGGGGAATTACCACTTGATGCTTAAAAGTCGCCGGATGCAATGAACAATGAAGCTTGTACTTGAGTGGAGTTCGGATGTACATTCAAGTGAAGCAGTTCTATTATCACTCGCCAAATGCGCAGCAACCACATTTGTGAATGACGGAAGTACAGCGACATGCGTTATCGTATTCACAAGGCATGGTTGACGGGTTGGGGAGATTATTCATGATTTTGCCTAATCTATAAAGTCAACAGACTCTGCATTCCTTTTTTCGCTGGCCTGACCAATTTAGCCTAATCATGGCCAAATATAGTAATGAGCAGGCCTATCGATCGATGCATGCGCTGTGTAGTTCTACTGAGTCATATACTTAAACAGCTGATCAAAGATGGCGAGGAACGCCCAGGGTCAAGGCAAGTGCTGATCAAACAACTAAACACTTATCAAGCGAAGTGACAGTTAAAGGCTTGTGTGAACAATGCTAACTCAATGTGATCAAATCGAAGGGTTTTCCTTCATCCTGTTTCTCATTAATAAAGTAAGTGCAATCGAACAGAAGGGATCCCAGCTGACAAACTAAAAGACGTCCAAGCGTCTCATGATTTCCAGCTGTGACGGTCCAATAGAGCTTCGAGGTTTACTTTGATAGCTACTTTTACCCACCTCTGTCTGTGACTGAGCTGATGCGTTCGAAGGAGATGACAGAAGCTGTAAATCACAGAACATAAAACCTGTTCGCAGGTGTCCGTTGAAGCAACTTCAATAATTACGTCATCGATAATCATGTCATCTAGATAATTCCGTCTCAGGTTTCTGGAACTCAGACCTTCAATATTGCTTCGTCTATAATTTATCTTACTGTACTTTTGCATAAAACATTTTCTATGTCACTAAGTGTAAACTCAATCATGCGATTGTAGAAAACAGTTCAAAGGCATCATGGAATGCTTGTAAGCTGGCACTGTCGCTCAAAATAATTATGTCGATTTCTCAATTTCCATAATGAAATGATAGTATCATCCATACTTTGGTTAATTAATCATTCTATAGGACCTGAACTTGATTACTGTTAGTCATATTTCATGCTTTCAAATACTTTAAAGCTTTTTTCAAAAACCCAGCAGCATATAATCCATATCCTTTCCTCGTAATTTGAAATCTGCCTTTTGCAGTACTCGGTACTGATAAACTTAACCTAATGTACCACAAGCTCTTTGGAAAATCTAAAAACCGGATCAGCATGCAGCCTGCGTGGAGACTTCAACTGTTTCTCTGGAAATCAGTAAAGTCTGCGCAACGCAGTACAAAAACCATTTCTGCTGACAAGGCAGGCGGCTAAGTGATTTCCAGAGAAACTGTTGAAGTCTGCACGCAGGCTAATAGATGTGATATTATTGTGCAATTCCTTAGTGAAGCAGGTGTGTCTTAATAATGCAATAATGCGTGCAGAGTAAGCTGCTATAACCCCCGGGATAGTCAACAGAATACGGGGGAGTGCAACACCTTACTGGTATAAGTATAACGACATAGAAAGGGACAGTTGAATTACTTCACATTGTTACTCAGCTATTGATCGCATGAAAAAGCAGCCATGGAACTCAAGCTGAATCCATTGTTCTACTTCTTCGCGTGTATGTCAGTGATACTGGGTGAGTGGGCATGCAGTATACATTATACTCACAGAGTACAGTATCTTTGCTTTGCTTGTCATAACTCAATATGCCAAATGATCAATGCATGTCTTACTATCATTAAAAATATTTCGGGATTTTTTTCAATATTGTGCTGACTTATTCCTTCACAATTGTCTATCAAACAGTCACAGCGTGGAATGCATTTGTATTTCTTGCTTTGCTTGCTTGCTTAATTGTTTATTTGTTAATTTCTTTATATGTTTGTCTGTCTATCTGTCTGCTTGTTTATTTTTCTGTTTGTTTGTTTGTTTGTTTGTGTGTTTGTTTGTTTGTTTGTTTGTTTGTTTGTGTGTTTGTTTGTTTGTTTCATTTATTCAGTTCCAGGTAAGTTTACAATTTTTTCTATCTGGATGAGCCACATGCCGGTATTTTTGAAAGCATGAGGGAAATGAAGTGCTTGGAGAAAAACCCTCACAGGGCGTCGGCAAGGTGATCGGCAAACCGCCTCTTTCACACGAGCGTCACGTAAAGAAGCATCGTTATACAGTGCATAATATTTTGCCTCTTAATGTTGACGATGATTTCCAATGTTTTAATAGTTTCGAAATTCTGTTAAAACAACAATATCTCTGTAACAGGGCAATAAATATTCCATCAGGAAATGCACTGAAAATGAAATACGTCCCAAATTATTGATATGTTTTGAAATATTTATTACTTTAGCTCGACCGTCACCTTCTTGCGTTGACCAAAGAAACGATTGTCAAAAGTTAAAGACGAGGTACACTCGCTGTGATTTAACGAAAGGAGTTGCTTCTTTCATGAAATCCTACTGTCCCAAAACATGCGGCTTCTGTCCGATAGGTAGGTGAACATCTCTATTCTCTCTCCTCGTATGATACTGGTGAATGTGTCGTCAATTGCTTGTAAGATTGAGGGAGGTCTCATTTATGATATTAATACATTTCATACAATGCCTTGATGTTATACCATCATTAAGCATCTTGAAGGTATGTGTGATTTATTTGCAACTGTTGAGTACTAGATACTGTGCTATGGTACATTGGATGGTTTGCAGCGAGCTTACAGTATGACCAATAAATACTGACAATTATTGAGTTCATTGCATGCAGTAAAGTGCATGGCTTGATTGCAATTGTCTTAAAGGTGTTGCTGTCCATTGCAATGAGTTACTACTTTCTAGCAGCCTCACTTGAAGTAGTATGGCCTCTCCTCTCCGAAGGACAAATTAGTAATATAATCATTAAATAGTATTTATCTTCTGATTGTCAATCCTCAGTTACCATGTTGTAACTCTCATGGTATACGCAAGGCAATTTGCTACCTGACATCCACCACTCGTTGCTATGCTTCCGTCATGATATAGAACTAGAATATTAAATGATCAGAAAAGTGAGCCAACCCTCCTTAATGAAGGTAATAATATGCTATAGCTTGTCAGTAATGTGTTCCCCTACAATGAATTCCGAGTGTTAAGATAAGCAATATTTTATTATTTTCATTCACGTTTTCTCCTGTATTTCACTGTTTTTTTTCTTGTTGGGTATTCATTGGGTTTTCTTTCATTTCTTCAATAATATCTGCATGTTATTGTTTATTCTTTCCACCAGTGAGGCGATGTGGTGTATCGACGCAGGCCCGATCTAGAATAGTGTCAGGATCAAACACAACAATTCGTGACTGGCCTTGGATGGGTTCACTGCATTCTGTCGGTAGCAACAAATTCCACTGTGGAGCTACATTGATCAGTCCCAATTGGGCAATGTCTGCCGTCCATTGCTTGATGAAAGCTCCACAAGACCCAAAGAAACTGTATCTCTCATTTGGGAAGAGCTACTTAAGCAAACCAGAAACAACGGAGCAGAAGATCTCCGTTAAGAAGATTCTGCCACACCCTGATTTTGGTACAGTTCACGATATGGTCTTGTACGAGCTGTCTCGTCCTGCTGTCATTAACGATTACGTTCGTCCTGTATGCCTGCCAAAGGAATGGGACGAGCCACAACTCAACGATACATGCTACGTCACAGGTAACTCGCAGATCGTAAGAATGTACTAGGGTAAGTTAGTAGAATCCCTTTAATGTCTGAAAGATGGCTGCTTACTTACTTCTGCGTAGGAAAACAGAAGTCTCCTTTGCTATAATTTAAACACTGCTAAAGCATATTAATCATATGCTTCTAAAGGATATTAATCACATGCTTATAAACATATTCATCATAATGATGCTAAAACATATTAATAATGATACATAAATTTCGATCTATCGGTTTTCTTTCAGGATGGGGACAAACATCATTCAATTCTAGTATTTCCGATACTCTCCAGGAAGGTCAGCTGCCTATTTTGCCAAACTCTTATTGCAATCGCAGTGGCGTCATGTGCGCTGGATGGCTCACCAAGGGAACGACAAGCACATGCTATGGCGACAGCGGTGGACCACTCGTCTGTCGCAAGGCAGGCACAAGACCAGATGGTTCATGGCAACAATATGGTATCACTTCTTACGGGAAAGATGGCTGTAAAGAACTCACTGTCTTCGCCGCTGTCAGTCACAACATCTGCTGGCTTAAACAGGTTGTTAGCGATCTACCTTAAATGATTGTCCAAATAGGCTGGTCCTATGGAGTTAATCTATGCGTTTTCGTTTACATAATTTCCGAAGGATTTTGCACAGAAAATCTAATAGTCTGCAGATTTCATATGTATATGGCACAGATTGTATTATTCTATTTGTTGTTATCTATTATCAAATATGTAACAAACTGTTGTGTGATGTCATCCCCACAGCATGTCGTTGATCTGTTAGCCTCGTTTCCGTTTCCATATTATGCTAAAACGAGGTTACGTTCGTAGGCACTTTAGTTATTCTTCTTATTTGCATAATGTAATATCATACTATTGTTATCTAACCTGTATCCATTCATTCGTTAATTATGCACCAGCTAATTATTCAAGCCTTGTATATATAAACCGATGTCACTTGTTTGAAGTTTAAGTTTTCACATTGATCGAGCACAGCGTCTCGTCTCTTGTCTCCTACTCCGTCATACGACACAAACTAAGACCCATCAGCTGCTGCTTTAAAGTCTACAAAAGACTCCGTCCCTTCCATTCATCATCATCATCATCATCTACAGCTACGAATTTATTTCACTTTATTTCATAGGTAAGATAGGTCCAAGGGTAGATCGAGCTATACCGTGAACACGACGGGGCTGAAGCTGTTGCCCTGTGGTGTGCTGATGGCATTCTCGAAGGTTTCCCCAAGTTCTCCGCGTTGTGGGACTTCAAGCGTGGTGTTTGACAACATGAAGTGTATCACCTATACGCGTCCCCCAACCGTTTTTAACATCTCGTTGTCGTTTCCTTCAAGCCCAGTGAAGGATAAACTTATAGGATTGCAGGTGTCTTATAGAGCAACACTATAGATACAGGGATCGAGATGAAACTAGTTTTAAAGACATCTTATGAGTTTATTTTCTTGGGCTCCAACCCTTGACGAGCTGCAAAGTCCTAAATTCTAGCCACCAATGCAATATTTTTCAAACTAGCAATTTAAGGTGATAGATTAGCAGCAGCCCTGATCATATAATGCAGAATATCAATGCATCGAAACAAGTTTTGAATTGCAGCATGCATGTATGATTGTATGTATTTTACTCGGGAAACCAACGGTAAGCCAACATAAATTAAATATATTACATACTTTACAATAAATAATTTAGCATAAATTATAAGCCAGCATAACATAAGACATCAAGTCTCCGCGAGCATAGTTGTATCTAATTAACTTGTAGTTCGCATACTATAGGCCTTTAACGGCTTCGCGATTACGATTAGCACGAGCAATCATCTTAAACGAAGAAGTTTTCTATCACGGATTTGAACAAAGAGCACTTTTACAAGAGTGAAATCAAACTAAAAATTCCGAAGACAGAAACTATCAAACCACTTGAAAACTGACAACCTGCCATTAAGTAGGCATCCTTCACAAACGACTGAATCCTTTCGCAGAGATTAGCATCAAAACGCACCACCGCCACAATCACTACAAGACACGCTGACATGGAAAGCCGTCATCGTTGTATCGTCCTGCATTTGGGTATTTGATCTCGCTTTCTGACGTATTTTTATAATGACATTAATATTAGTGATATTTGATTTAATTTGATTTGTTTTTCAAAAGATGTTGAAAATGGCTGTTATGATACTGATATGTTTGTTACCTGAAATCGTAATCACTAATCGAGTTACTCCCTAAATCGTTCGCAAATCGCTAATATTTCTCAATCGAATGGCATGTTCTGTTTATGGATTACAATATCTATTTCCATAACTGCAAAGTAAAGGGTTAAGTCCATTTGTTAACATTCCGTGCCCCAAGACGGGAGGAAGGGCAATTTCAATGATATCTGCTCCGTGAAAAAAGCTTTGATTAGCTTATCAGATTTTAGAATAAATGACGATGATAATGATGAATATATATATATATCTCAAGTAAACATGTAAATGCCATATTCTCTTTCCTAGAGCAAGATCAGTCACTGAATATTCAAATTGACATAATAATTACTTGGTGTGTTACTAAATATTTTTAGTGCAAAAACTATAAAATACAAAAAGTAAATTGCTGATCATTAATACATTAATAAATCTCGTGTATATACACCTCTGTCTAATTATCACAAATTAGGCGTCACTATTTGTGAGAAGCTCATTAGCTTGCCATACATGTGCAATGTCCACTTGTCCAGTGAGGCCAATACGAGGCATTATCTTTTCTTCACGACATCCAAAGCATCAACTGTCACGATAGAGAGGCGCTAGATCAACGCTCCACAAACTTGAATACGAGAGGGATATCTGGCCTAGACACACCCCTGAAGACTCTTTTGACATCACCATGGTGATATTCGACGCGATATTTCTTGAATATCTGTCGAGAGCATAAAAATACAAAATTCTTACAATTATACGGATGGTTCATTCTACTATTTAAACTAAGTAATAAATTCAAGTCGACTTACATCGCTTCAAATGCAAATAACAATATAGCGAAAAATTATTTAGATACTTTAAAAACAAACCTAAAAGAAAAAAAAAAAAAAACGTAATATAAAACTCCTACAAAAGGTAATACAAACTTTCGCTCAGACTTAGTTTCGAAATTTTGCACGTCCATCAGTTATTTTTCTTGAGAACATTTTTACAAAACTGAGAAAAATACAGAGACGCAATATCAACTGAACAACGTACCCTGCTCAGCAAAATGTACATTTCGTATTCGGCCAATCGGCGCCCTGCAAAGAATAATATTGTTCATGGTTAATTTTTGAAATAAAGTGACATACAGGGTTTGAATCCCAGTAGACTATATCGTAAGAATATTAAAAGTCGCAAAGTAGCTCTTCCGTAGTTAAATGCTGACGCTGGATTGCCGTTAAGTTGCTGCCATATGTATGCAGCAATGATACGTTGCGAAACACGTGTTTGGAAAGACCTTGGCAGCACAAAGATAATCGGATATAGAATACGCGCCGCTTATAGGCAAATCGGATAATAGGAAACAGTTCAACGCGTCTTAATGGCAACCTGTCTTAAGCGACCACTTTCAAGTTGTACCTTCAAGGCTCAAACAATACAATCTACCTACAGTATATTATGCAAACATCTGTTTTAAGAGATCACTTTCATTAGTCCCCTGGGTGGTCGTTTAGTACAGAATTTACTGCCAAAAATCATTTTACAAAAACATTTCCAAACTCATGATTTATTTCAACCCAGCACATTACCATTGGATATAGGCATCAATTCAAATGCAAGAATTTTTTCACATAAAGCGTTGCATACACAGTACAATAAGACATACTCCAAAATTGTTTCCTATAGGTTATTTGCAAAGAGGTCATATTTGACAGTCAATTTATTATAATGAAAAAATATATTACAGAGGAAATTGACAAACGACAACACTTTGAATTACTAAGATGAAATCAGGTTTAAACTACTACCCCTCTATGGATATCTAGAATGACGTCACATCAGACCGTCATTACAATGACAGGTTTTGACGTTTGATATCACCTAGAATAATATATAATTCATATTACATTTTTAAATGTAATACTTGGATCAAACTACAATTAATTGAGATTATCAAAGTGAAACATAATTAAATTCAATTACGGAGAAAAGGCACAAACAAAACAAGTTTCCCTGACAACAGACACATACCAAGGCACATTCGAGGACCAAAACCGAAGGGCAAGGAGCTGAAATGATTGATCAATTTTGAGCTCTCATTTTCCCTCAACCATCTCTCTGGCTTGAATGCATTTGGCTCAGGAAATACTTCAGGATCCCAGCTTGCCACTTCGTGACACAACAACACAATGTCCTACGAAAAAGAAATCATGAATGTGAAAATCATTCATCACATAAATTAACTGTAAATTGAACTACAGTGATACCTGTTTATAACGGTCACCTCGGGGGCCTGAGAAAATGACCTTAATAGACAGGTGGCCTTTCTGTCCAGGTTGATTTCTATAGAAAGTGTCATTTTAGAGTTATGAAGAGTGGTCTTTATACACAGGTGACTGCTCTATTGAGATGGCCGCTAATACAGGTTTGACTGTATTTGGTCCAGTCCCTAGTTGTCATACAGCACTCACATCAGGTGGAATCTTGTAGCCAGCAATCACGGTGTCCTCGGCAAAGCGTCTTGAATTCAAAGGAGCAACAGGGTGCATCCTACAACAAAAAATAATTATGAGGTGGAGTTGGTAAATTAACATGTTTTTTTGTTTCTCACCGTAAAGCTCATCAATGCCAACAGAATAATAATTTGAGCATTAAATAGTTTTAGCCTTATCACTCCATGATTATTCATATTAAAGTACAGTAATGACTCTTTTTACGATGCAATTACAGCCTTTATTACTTTCAATGATTCTTTCCCGGTAAATGCAAATTTTCAAGCAAATGCAATAAGACAATAGTCAATTAATTGCTAATGTGGTCAACCGGCCAGGATGCATGGATGCCAGTCACTCAGCCAGGCATCTTACGTTTGACTCCTGATCCGTTTTCCTAATGTCCTGTATATATTTTTTCTTCTTGTACAATTTTTATACCTTCAATTTCTGTATTACATTATTATAAATTCTGCTCCATGTAAAAAAGTTATACTGTAACTTATGGATTTCAGAAGTTAATAAAGTCACACACATACACTTTTGTGTCTTTCAATCAGATATTTGCCGTATATCCTGTGATCTGTGATCATTGAGTCAGTTGGTCACATATCCACTATATGCCATGTACAATTGTTAACCAAGCGACGAGTCGTGATTTCTTGTCATGTGCACAGATGAGAATGAATACACAATGTAACCTGTTAACATCGAATAATATCTCGACCAGGTTAATATCACTTCACTTGTAGAACCAAGCTCTGTCAGAATCAACTATTCTAACCCACTTAATATCATAACTCGCTTCTTAGCATGGTTTTGACTACATTACAACGTGTAGCAAAATAGAAAACTAAATAGAATATATAAAAGCAAAGGATCTTGAAGATCATTAGTTTTATGAAACGTAATACTTATACTGTATACCGTATTTTGTCATATCTTTGCTGCCCAGCGAAAGGCGAACAAATACATCATGAACATCATGATTTTGACTGGAAAACAATGGTAACATTAACGAGGTTGCATCTTATTTAGTGGGAATCAACATTTTGTGTAATGAATTACCTCATATGTGCACTGTAACCAATAAGCCACATCCCTCACCCGCTATCAGAGGGACAAGGCAGTGCACCGTAGGTTTAGTTCAAACCCTGGGAGAGGGGATCAAGGATTGCTGCTCATTTCCAAAATTATCTTAATCGCATTGACAACAGTTAGATGTGCAATACAGACAGCGAATCATAAGGCCTTTTAAGGAGTTACCTTAATGTTTCTTTAACAACAGCTCTGATGTATGGCATATGCTTTAAATGCTCTGCAGAAGGTTTGTCATTTTCTTTGAGGGTTGACACAATCTCCTGGTACAAGTTCTCTTGGATTTCAGGATTTCTTGCTAGGCAAAGGAGAGTCCACAACATGGAGTTGCTCGTCTAAATCAAAACAACATATTAAAATTGAAGCCATCATTATGATCCGCACATTCTGTCAAGTATATGACAAATTCAGCAGCATCGTAGCAAGCCAATTAAAAATCAGCTCTGTGAGAAAGCCATACCGCTTATTAGATTTTTTGAATAAATGATAATGATGATGTTAAAAACACATCAGCATTCAGCACTGGGGAAAAGTAGGGATGAGCCGATAATCGTATTGGTATTTGTATCGGCCGATATATCGGCGATATTTTCATATCGGTTATCGGCCCGATATAATAAAAGCATATCGGCAGATAGCCGATATAAAATTCCACTATATTCTTTTGAGAAAACCGTCATATGTGCAGCATTCACCTGTGTTACTTTCAATTCGGACGGCTTTTCGCCGACTTATGATCAAAATGTTTATCTTCAATCCTGTCTTCAATCACTCAAATGACATTTTATCTTATCGATTATAGAACCATGAAATGGCAAGCTAAATTTTGGTTTTATTTTGAGTTGCTTTATGGGTTATGTATTGTTTGACTTCGCTTTTAGAAAGTATTCGTATCGGTATCGGCCGATAGTAACTTTTTATCGGTAGCCGATATATCGTATCGGTATATCGGCAAAAATCTATAGGCCTATCAGCTCATCCCTAGGAAAAGGCATATACATTATGGATTCTTGATATAGGATGTTCCCCATCTCCTCAACCAGTTTGTTTAATCGAATCTCACTCAAACTTCACTCGAATCTCACTTGAAATTCAAAGGCTACGTTAAATTTTTGTAATTTTCTAATGAATAGTTCTTGATGAGACAGCAATTGATAGGTTGTATCGAAACTGATCAGTTTTCCCAACAGGGAAGGAATCAATTAGAAGCTGCAACTCACTGTTTCAACTGCAGCAAACATGAGAGACGTTATACTCGACATCAAATCTTTCATTTCCATTTTCCGCTCAAAAATGAGATGTGGAATGAAACCAAGTTCAGAAGATTCATTTTTATCATCATCCTTCATCTTCTCCAAGTTGTGTTTGATTTCATTTTCAATATAATTATAAACGGCATCCAATCCTTTGAAGCAATCGCGGTATGCTTTGGTTTTATAAAACTTGGACAGGATTGGAATTTCAATTGCTGCTGCAGGTAACTTGGCAAATAAATCCTTCACGACATCAATGAAGGCCATTGACTTTGGGTCAGGGTTACTCGAATCAAAGCAGCCAATTCGTCTGTCAAAAGCCACAGAACCAACACCTAAAGCAAAAAAGAAGAACCTGTAAACCCAATAAAAAACATTTAACTTCCATTAACATCATGTAAACCACTGAGCTTAAGTAAGTTGTATGGCTTGACACATTGTTGGATTAGGATTAGACTTCCCTGTTTCGATGTCATCCCGGCCCACTCCATTGACCGGTTTGAATTCACCGACAAATAAAAAAGTTATATTTTGTCATACACTAGACAGTCCCTTGAACAACAAGTACATTTTAAGGAAGAGGGACGGTCTTTTTAGTTAGAAGACCGCTGGAACGTCTATAATTACATTAATGTTATAGCTAGTACTATGAAATTAATAAGAAAATAAAAAAAATTATCATGACATTTGTTTAATATGAAATTTTATTAAGTCTCCTCCATCTAGGTATCACAACTTACTTTCCAGTGACCATTTGAAAAGCTCCTGCTCCATTCCTTTAATTTCTCCGTTAGAATCTCTCAAAGAGTGAAGATTCAAGAGCAAGTCATCTGACACGTCATTGAAATGTGGAATGTACGACTCAACTGTCTTGACTTTCAGGAGATTGACACCCAAGGCTGTCCTCTCTTTGTACCATTCTTGCCCGTCACTGTGACCAACAAGACGCACAACAAGATCAGAAAATTAAAGTAAAATTATAGGTGGCCTATATCTCTCCTACAAGTCAAACTTGTCACAAAATCTTGCATACCGTATATTACTGTGTATAGTGAAACCTGTCTACAATGGTTACTTTTGGGACCTGATGAAAATGACCTTTATAGACAGGTGGCCTTTCTGTCTAGGTTGATTTCTATAGAAAACGTCATTTCGAGGCTACGAAGAATGGCCTTTATCCACAGGTGACTGTTCTATAGAGGTGGCCTCTAATATAGGTTTGACTGTATAAGAGCATAAGAGGTACCCCAATGGTAATGTTTCAACACGTGGTTGTCAATAAATGCATCGGCGCCCATTGGCGTCATATTGTCATCATGGTCTTCACTTGTCATTGTATAGCTGACTAACGATTACAATTTCGTTGAATTCACAAAACAGATTGACACTCCATTTTTGACTCCCGGTTACTATGGTAACCCGTAGGTCTATGCGGTTGTTATTCAAGAAAATTGGAGCATTAATGTCAGCTGGCTTGAGCGAGCAAGACATCTTCACAATGTCTAGATCAGATATGCAAAGCATAATGCATAAGAACAATATCGTTGTAGAAGATTCAGGCCAGACAAAGCACGGCCAATGGCCAGTAAGCAAATATTTTGACCATGGTTTGACATTTTGATCTGCTACTTTCTGGTTAGACATGTAATCAATCAGTGTTACAGAAAAAATCAATTACAATGGATTGTACATTGAAACCTGTCTATAACGGTCACCTCCGGGACCTTAAGAAAATGACCTTTATATACAGGTGGTTTTCTGTCCAGGTTGATTTCTCTAGAAATTGTCATTTTGGGGTTATTAAGAGTGGCCTTTATACACAGGTGGCTGCTCTATAGAGGTGGCCGCTAATACAGGTTTGACTGTACAATAAAACATCAATGCAGGGAATAATCGATGCATCAGGGCCACTTCTAGAATTAAGGTCTATTAATTGAGTTGACAATTATTGTCACAGAGTTTGCTTTTACATTCTCCTCCTGCTTTTGATTTATTGGCTTCGCTCATTTCGAGGCAGACAGGAATAAATTTTGTATGTGCAATGATATTAGCCGATATAATTTGAATTAACAAAATAAAATGAAAATAATAGACTTGACATGAAATCCCATCAAAACCGTTTTCCCAGCTTTCATAATTATTGAATCAGATCATACCATAGCCAATCGTCATTAAATCTTTATGGAAAAGTACTAGGCCTACAAGCAAACCTATATTAGCGGCCACCTCTATAGAGCAGCCACCTGCGTATAAAGGCCACTCTCAGTAACCCAGAAATGACACTTTCTATAGAAATCAGCCTGGACAGGAAGGCCACCTGTCTATAAAGGTCATTCTTCTCAGATCCTGAAGGTGACCATAATAGACAGGTTTCGCTGTATGTTATTTATGGATACTAACCTCAGAAATATTCCCTGTGACAATTCCCTCTGCTTATGAAAATCGACCCAGACACCAACTGGATATTCCCGTCGTGGCATTTTACCCTCTTTGCGGTACACTTCCTCAAATGCAACAGGGTCTGTGAAACAGTATATCTTCATTATTCCTAACGCACTGAGTCTGAAAGCTTTTCCGTACTTTGAAGCACACATTTGGAGGATATCCAAAAGGGCGTCTGTTCCTCCACTCTTCCAAAGGAAAGGGAGATTTCCAAGGATTGGATAGGAAGGTGGGCTTGGCATGGCATTCACAGATTTGGCTTGACCAGGTGCCAATTCCGAAGAGGTTGCTGAAGCAGATGATCTTTTGCCGGTTGCATTTTGATAAGGTACAAGACACCTCCTTGCAATTATAGCACTCGATTTTATCGCATGCCACGGTTTCAAATGCAGCATTTCAATCTACAAAATAAACAATAACATTGTTAAAACATACAGTATCACTGTCTGTGCTATATTATCCCTTAGGAAATCTGCGTTTAATTGTTCCTGTGTAAGACAATCAAATAGGCCTTGGATTCATAACCTGGGATAATATACTGTCTATTAAATTTACTATAAGTAAGAATCTTAAACTTAAATAAAATATTAAATATTAAATAAAAATAAAATATTATAAAGAGAAT
>OFHS01002165.1:0-22710 GCA_900245855.1 Calvadosia cruxmelitensis
TTTTCGATAATCCTCGATTTTGTGCCTAAAAACACTAAATTCTGGACAAAAAACAGACCGCAAACTGCATCACGGGGGGTCTTTGTCGCGATGAGCCCGTACCGATTCAACTCTTGAGGACGCTCGTCCCAGTATAGCGGATGACGTCGAGCCAGCAGATCACCCTATTCCTGCTGCCGCTGGCCCACGCAAAAGTGCTCGCTGCACTCGCAGGCCTCAACGATTTAGTAATTGACATTTTGACACTCGAACACTATCGCATAATCTTATATCAATCGTTTGCTTTCATTTTCATTATTCTTCCAGTTTTCATCTTAATTCGTTCAAACTCGAAAAGGGGGAGATGTAGTAGTCTCATACTCACGTAGCCTCTCTCGTACGTAATCCCTGCTATGTAATCCACAGGCAGTTGGTCACAAAATGTCGAGTACACATGACGCGTGTTTATTGAGTTCTTTACAGATAACATATCGTATAGTATGCATTATCTGTCTGGCCAACTGAATTAATACTAACTCAAAGGCGCACTATTCTTTAGTTTGGGTTCGCATGCAAAGAAGGATAAATGGCTCAGTAGAGTTTCAAAACGATTGGGAGATGTACAAGTACGGATTTGGCAATGTTTCTGGCGAGTTCTGGCTAGGCAACGAACACATTCACGCTTTAACAAAGAACGGAGACAAAGGGCTACACGTTGAGATCTATGATAGAACTGATTGGCGCTTTGCAAAATACAAAACATTCAAAGTTGGACCTTAGGAACAGAAATACAAGCTAACAATCTCAGGATACGTTACTAGTAAGCTAGAAATTCTTTTTCTCTACTCTGACCATGTATTGTGTGTCAATTAAATTGGCTTTCCATTTCTTTTAATGCATTATTCCTAGTCAGTATTCTCAACATTTGTAGAGTAGAGTGCATCCTTTTTCATCTATTTTATCCAATCATATATACATTTTATCTGCTCATCGAAATATTATTGGTATTTACATTAATGCATTATAACTATGTTTTAACAAAAGCACTACGTTCACCTTTCCTGGTACAGATCTAATAATTCATAAATCGACTTTCTAGTTAGACAAGATGTCATAGTACTCAGTTCTTGTAATTTTATAAAACCTGTATAGATGAATAAATGACCTAACAGATCAGGAAAGCGATAGATTAGTTGATGATAATTTTAGAAAACTACAAACCACAGAAGACAATCATAAAACAAACAATACACAGGAAGTAATTAGTCGTATGTTAGAACCTTGGTGCTGCTCTCTTGTTTCTGTAATAATCTGTGGAAATTTCTCTGTTCTTACGTAATTATTAATCAAGTTTAATGGTTATACACTTTAGGCTCAATACTTCCAAATAACATGAATTACCACAACAATCAATATCTCTCAACCCGAGATCGAGACAATGACATCAATGATAATCACGACTGTGCCAATGAATTTGGAAGTGGTTGGTGGTTCCAAAATTGTCAACTTGCAATGATTAATGGAAGGTATTGGTTCAATGGCGAAAAAGACCTCACCACAGTATTCACTGGATATGAGTGCATTCAACCTATCACAACTTCCTTCAAGCTGAGACGAAAATTGGCTTGACAGTTCTCCTGGATCGTAATTACGATTTTACAGGAACCCATGTTACAATGGTCCCACAGGCACTTGGACAATGCTGGAAGCTGGCAATAACACAGCCCGGCAATGGAAATTCTGGGAACACGGGCACCTAAGCCCAGCGATATTCTGTCAACCCCACCATATAATAAATGTAAAGTTTAAAGCTGTATACAGAAAATTAATGGTTTGAGGTTTAGGTAATTGCATCGCCTGATGATATTTTCAGTACCCCTCTCTTATATGATCATTCTGATATTTTCCGTTGATGCATAAACGTCTTTGTGTCTTCTGACATCGTTGCGCCCACTTTATACCCATATCGTAGCTCATTTGATCGTCTATTACCATGGTAGCGCTCTTCCATTTCGGAGTAGCACTGTTGAAACAGCATTTCACTTGGAAGAGAGGTTCCTGATCGACATAGTATTTTTCATGTCAGAACGGCTGTTCTGATCAACGTTATACTTCCTTTCACACTAGCCTTGTACAGATCATTTTACAGATCTCCTGAGGGTGATATACACTGACGGAAAGTCTTGGTATGCTACACAAGAAATACTATTTCTCTTATTTACATCCTTTCCGATCTCATCATTCCTTCTTCATTTAGCAGTGTATGTTTGGGTCGGCCACAGTGTCAACACTGATTGCTTTTTATCTTATCACACCTGTTTAAAGCTCTGTAAAATTTAATGCAAATCAGAATATATTCCACAAAAGCATGTCCCATGGATTGCATGTAGCTTTGTCCCTTGTATATAATTTCACAGCGGTATCACTTCTCATTTAACCGTGCACAACTTCGTCTCAGTAGAAAATGTGGGTCATACTGTGCTAGACCTCTTTAGCAAGGTGGAAACAATTCATTTTGTTCACTGGTAGCTTCAGACGTAACTTTAGAACATAACTCAACTGATTAAAGATGCTTTGACTGCAGGAGAAACAGCCAATTTCCTTCAAAGCGTTTATAGATGCCTTTTGCAGGCGCAATATAACTAACCAACATGTCTTCCGTAATTTCAAATCTTTGCTTTTTCGATCTAATCAAAAATCAATCACCAACGTTTGCTACACGTTTTACATTTGAAGATAATCAGTTTTTCTCCAACCTAAGCGATTGACGAATCATCGGTTGGCAAAAAGTGAATCTCAAATAATACCAGACGCTCTGCGAAGATGGAGCTTTCGTGATTGGCCTAACAACTGCGCTTAGATTTTCTCACGACTGATTCAAGTAGAAAGCAAACTCAATCTACATGTGTACTGTGTACAGGCGTATGAGTAGCAGCGCTATAAAGTATGGTTTATGTTCATCGTATTCCTCGATTGTTCTCTTAAATGCAAACACGAAAGTTATCTGATTTCTATGCCCATTCTGAACTCTCTAAACTTGAATCTGCGTGCCATCTTGAGCCGAAAATACTTCGAGAATTTTGTTTTCATCTGCTTGAGTGTCATAAAACAACGCGGAACTTAGTACTCCTGCTGTGATTAATTGTCGCAGTAAAAGCACTTCAATTAGTGATCGTGGGAATATCAAGCATGTTGTTTGCTGTATTGTTTCTGCAAAATATCCTTTTGAGTGCTCCTTCGTAGACCTGCGAAATGAATAATTTAAATTTTGCAACGTAGCACCAGTTGTGCTCACGCTACGCAGAACCACAGTCGTGCTTGTTGAGTACAAAATGTCAAGTAGAACTTGATGGAATGATGGCTGACCTACACCTTAAGCTTCTTGTGCTCCTCTATTGCTTATGTAAAAGCTTCTGTTCTTCTCAAGTGTGTGGTCCCCGAAAGAGTGATGAAAAGTATATCGGTCGGATTTTTCCATCGACCACGATCAACACTACCGATGGATTGGTCAGCGCGTCTGTGCCTCACATCTACGGGTGTAGCCATCTTTGTAAATTGGCTGAGGATTGCGTGGCAATCGCGTTCACAAACACAACCGACGTCTACTTAAACTGCCAACTTCACAACGGAACTGCTTTGAAAGAGAATTTTGTAAAGAAGGAAAATTCAACTGTGATCATTTATATAGCGGTAAGATATTTCTCATTTTTTGTGGAAAGCATTCTATTGAACATATTTAGATTTGTTGTATCTTCACACATCAACGTAGGTTTAAGCAGATTTTCTCATGGAATCAACAATTGAACGACAGATAAAGTAAGAGAGAAGCTAGCTTTTCTTTTCACGGTTGCAGATGGTTGCAGTAGAATTTCGCTAGTAGGTTTGTTAAAATTTCGCTACCATTCCAATGGATCGTCAACAATGTACCTGCCGTGGGTTTTTGACAACAGGTGTTTAGTTAGTTTTGCAATCAAAGCTCCAAGCGATCCAAATGCAAATGAATTCAAATGATGTCTGAAACTCGTGCTGCAATTCTAGTTTAGTAGTAATATAGAGTAGTAGTAAGAGTAGTTATATAAATTAACGCTGGGTGGATATTGGTTTTGTATATATTAGCCTGGCGCGTACTTGAACTGTTTCTGGTGATATCTGTGAAGTCTGTGCGTCGTAACACAACGACGAAATCTGTTTGAAGGATACTAATATTTCGAACACGATGACTTAATCAAATCATTCGCACAATGCAATGCTGTTTATAATCTTATCTTAGTTATTAAAGCGAGACAGTTAATGGCTTTCATGGCTACATTAAAGGGAGAATATTGATCGGCAAGCATTGCGATCTTTTATGACAGAGGAATGAGGATTGATGGATTTTTCGTGTCGAAGGCCAAAACGTTCGGCTCTGACTCGGAGCTTCTGATTCTCTTATTTAACACTTTACATGGACAATAAAGCCAAAAGATCGCAAGAAGACACGGTAACTTAACTGTTGAAACATTGATTCTTGAGATGAACCCAAAACCTAACACTTCTTTCGAGTTTGGCTGCAACCAACACGTGGAGTGTGAATTTCAATTTTCAAACTGTTTTCTAACATCACTTCTGACGCGCCAACGCTTCGTTATTTCGCTTCGGACTCGGATTCAGCTAGTGCACGAGATTCTGTAATTCTGTATTTTTGTATTTCAGCAAGGACTACAAAGACTTTTTTCTGCTTGCATTTTTTCCTTGCTGATAAAATTTATTAAATTATTGCAGGCTCGTTTGTTGATGAAGCCTATTTGAATCATCAAATTATACATGCTCTTACAAATGGACTGTTGTTGTGTCGCATTTTATATTCTATCTCTGCCTGCTACCACATTTTTTGTAATAAATTTACCTTTGGTTATTATTGGTTAGTTGTTTTTAAGCGTTATAATGAACAGTGAGACAATCATTCTCACGAGCCATCAGGATGTTTACCGCAGCTCGGAACGCACGGTCGCATACACTTGGACGGGCGATTTGTGAGGTCAAATTTTGCAATCACAGCCTCCTTTAAAAAAAACGCTCGCAATGACTGCTGGTCAAAACTATCCCTTTAGGCTCATGCATCATGTTTGATGTACGATCGCGATGCGTGTGTGAAATACGAACCGATAGCTAGTTATGACCCACTTCGACTTCCGCAGGAGTCGCTTACACAGAAACGGAAAAGGTTTTGGTTCTGTCACTGATTAATTAAAGTGAGAAGAAATTGCGCTCGTGGCAATCTTATTGAAGAAAGGACATTTGATCGGAAAAACACCTATGATTGAAACAAATAACTGTGCGTTCAATAAGCCTCCTACTCAGCAGATTGCGCTGTTGTGCTGCACAACACAGACATCATTATTTCCCGAATATCATGATGTGTGCACTCTAATGTATAATGATGGATCCCAGTCAATCAAAAGTACATGTATTCTTCAACCGATTTTGGTGCCACTACGAGCAAGATTGATCTCCTTCATTCGGTTGTCTGAAATTGAAAATGTGCACATAGAGGTCTGTGGGTTTTGACCATACTATATATAGCTTTATCAATTCTATTTCAAACGTGTTATGCTGAGGTCGAAATGAATTGCAAACAGAGTTTGGGAGATAATTGCGTAATGTGACATATTAATCAAAATTAAGAGAATACAAGATGATGTTTTGATGACTTTTGTGATGTTATTGAACGACTTTGCACAATACCTGTTCTTGATGCTCTTGCTAATATTATCTTTCAGGCAAACTGTTCGGAGCACTCGCAAGGTGAATAAATCATTTCTGACTTAATGTTTAGGTTTGGAGGGCATAGGATCACATTCTAATGACCGAGATCGATCAGTTGTCTTAATTATTAATTTATTAGTAAGTTTAGTAGACTGAAAAACAAGTAATATGATTTGAATATCAAATAAGGAAGGCAATATGTAAGTATACCATACCATATTTAGATTTCTCAATGTCCTGAAGATTTTATGTTTCTCGTTGAGATTACGGCCTTAAGTGGTGGATGCAAGACGTAAACTTGCACCTTTGTTCTCCATGATGCATTCGGCGTTTTTAGAACGAAATTGCCAAATTTTGCTTAGGTTGTATTCATGTGGGTTCATATGAGATGATAATCGCCTTTTGTCTGATTATATGCCATACTTCAAAGACTTGTTATTGACCTTAGCGAAGCATGTGTATGAAATGAGAATAATACGCATAAGCACTAGGTATAGCATAAGAAACGATCGTACTAAATAAGTTCGATTACTGGAGATTAATGAGCATTTCAATCAAAAACTGCAAAACTGTAAACTGTTTTCATCATCATCATCACGTAATTTAACTCTATGTTTTCGATTCTAGTTGATGGAGAATGGTCTCCATGGGAAGCCAATTCTCCACTACTTTGGGGTGCGGGTGAAACAAGAACCTGCTCCAATCCCAAATGCAACGGACGACCCTGTGATGAAACTGCAGAGATGCCGCATCGTCTCTGCCAAGCAGGAGAGTGCAATGGTAAGAAAAGTAATTATTAAATAGAATGGTGAAATATTAATACAGAATATAAAAGCATAGAATCATGCCCAATACTGTTTTATATCAGGGAAAGATTCTTCTTCAACGAATACATGTCATTTATTTACCATAGATTCAATTTAAATGTTCAAACGGTCAGTTTACGAATACACGATACCTTGATAGCCAGTACATCAACGTGTATAAACAAATGAAACAGTTGATTATCGAAGGCTACTAATCCACCAGAAATCAGACCTATTTGATTTTGACGAGAGCAATTGAGGTGATCACCAGTGATCCTTGGCGCAGACGATGGACGGTTTCCGCTCAGATGGTGAACTCTTGAACTTTCCAACGGAATTTTTTATTCCGCATCGTCACGTCCTGGTTATACCACAAGTTGCTTTGAATAACGATATCCATCATCATTGATACTGTTGCATTTCGAAGATTACAAGAATTGTAGCAAAATGTTTAGTTATTTATTGTAGATTTCTAGTTCAAGTATTTTACACAAATAAACTCCAGACCGTACATGATGGTTGTACCTGTTCAAAAATTCGATTACCGGAGCCAGTATACCGTAATATCTCATATCAAGCACCCATACGAGCACTGAATTTACTTACATCAGCAATTGGTAGCTAAAACTATCTCATTACATGAAGGTATTTCCAGTAAAATCCTGTTTTTATTTATAAACACAATTCAGAAGTTTATCATTAGCATAAAGCCATAACCTTGAGTCAAACTCTATAAACGAAGAAATAATATAATTGAATAATTCTTCTGCAATACAATGATACCTTTGAATAATAATCAAGTAATAACATACTAATGCCTCCAAATATCTTTCTCAGAAAAGCAAAGTGTAATTAGTACACTGACCATTCATCTCTTCGTTTCAGATGTTGCTGATCTTTCCTCAATACAAACAACTGGAGTATATCCCTTTAACGTCTCGGGAATTCGTGTTCCGTTGTTCTGTGAGGTCGATTCAAGTGGAAAAGGTAATGCTGAAAGCTTGGAATATTACAACAATTGTCATGAAGTGGTCTGGAAAGCAAGCAGTCTAGAACAGGAAAGATTGATCTTTATGTTAGTTCAATCAAACCCTTGCACTATCCAATCGGATAATTTCCCATTTTATTGTCTATTATCCCCACTGCTTTTGATTCATTTGCTATGCTGACTCAGCTGCCAATTGATTACGCACCATGTTGCCATTGTTACGAGAAAGACCTCATCATCGATCGCAAATTTCGCACGTTTTAATTTCGCCGCTAATTCCGCTACAATCAGTGAGACTGGGTCGAGACCGCCTCGGAGCAATCGCATTTGTCAAAGCCAAATTTTTCTCACAGCAGAACGTAAAAAGTTGAACTCAACCCCAGTCGAAATTTTCATTTGTAAAGTCTAATTTTACTGTGAATTTGCTTACGTTACGTTAAAGGAGGAATGTGAATCATTAAATCTTCTTACGGAAATTTTCTTACGTTACCAATGATGTGAACAGACCTTAATTAAGTAGCGCTAGCTTGAAATCTAAATGGTCCAATTAATCTCAAATACATTGCTCGCGATACAGATGAATAACTGATGCATTTATAGTAGTGAGAGTCGTACTTGATGTCACGCAAGAAATATAACAAGGATGACATATGTATAGTATGCATTATCTGTCTGACCAACTGAATTAATCCTAACTCAAAGGCGCACTATTTTTTAGTTTGGGTTCACATGCAAAGAAGGATAAATGGCTCAGTGGAGTTTCAAAACGATTGGGAGATGTACAAGTACGGATTTGGCAATGTTTCTGGCGAGTTCTGGCTAGGCAACGAACACATTCACGCTTTAACAAAGAACGGAGACAAAGGGCTACACGTTGAGATCTTTGATGGAACTGATTGGCGCTTTGCACAATACAACACGTTCATAGTCGGATCTGAGGAACAGAAATACAAGCTAACAATCTCAGGATACGTTACTGGTAAACTTGTAGCTACTCAGAATAAGTATTGTATGTCAATTAAATTGGCTTTCCATTGATTTTAATGCATTTATTCCTAGTCAGTATTCTCAACATTTGTAGAGTAGATTGCATCCTATTTCATCTATTTCATCCGATCAATATATATATTTTGATAGCTGCATATATATATTTTATCTTTTCATCGAAATATTCTTGTTCTTTAACATTAATGCATTATAACTATGCCGTTTTAACAAAAGCACTATGCAAAACTTTTCTGGTTCAGATCCAATACTATATATATATCGACTTATCTGGTTAGACAAGATGTCATAGCATGCAGTGTTCGTAATTTTACAAGAACCTGTATGTATGAATAAATGATGTAACTGATGAGGAACGCGATTAATCAGTTGACGATAATTCCTAGCAGCTTATAAACAACAGAAGACAATCATAAAACAAACAATACAGTTTGTACTTTGTTGTATAATTATGTGCACTTGCATGCTGCTCTCCTGATTTTGTAATAATATGTAAAAATTTCTCTGTTCATGCACATTTAACTTTTATGTTTAATGGTTATACTTGCTAGGATCAACACTTCCAAATGAAATGAATTATCACAACAATCATTATTTCTCAACCCGAGATCAAGACAACGACATCAATGATAATCGCGATTGCGCCAATGAATTTGGAGGTGGTTGGTGGTTCCATAATTGTCAACATATAATGATTAATGGAAGGTATTGGTTCGCTGGAGAAAGACCGTACCACAGCATCCACTGGAACGGAGTTCATTCACGCTATCACAACTTCCTTCAAGCTGAGATGAAGATTGGCTAGACACTTGTCCTGGATCGTTAATACGATTACACAGGAATCCAGTTTACAGGAATCCCAAAGGCATTTGGACAATATTGTAAGCTTGAAGTAACACAGCCTGGCAACGGAACATCTTGGAACACGGGCACCCAAGCACGGCGGTAGTCTGTCACCTAAACCATATAATCAAAGTAAAGTTCTAAAGCTGTATATAGAAAACTAATGGCTAGATGATTAGATAATTTCATCGCCCGATGCTATTGCGCCCTCTACTCATATGGTTTATCTGATATTTTCTGTTGATGCTTTAACAACGTTGTGTATTCTGAAATCATTGCGCCCACCTTATCCGCACATCGTATCAGATTTGATTGCGTATTACCATGGTAACGCTCTTCCATGTCGGACCAGCACTGTTGAAACAGCATTTCACTGCAAGAGAGTTGCCTGATTGACACTGTATGTTTCTATTACCTTCCACACAAGCTTTGTACAGATCATTTTACAGATATGTAAAACGCACATACCCATTGTAACCGAATACAATGGGAATGTGCATGGCTCGGTACCAACCGGTTGCACTCCCAACTATTCGCTCCCAGGATAAATAATAATATAATGAACTTTATTTGCATAATGTCGCATTTAGCTACAAAGCCGAATGGCAACGTAGTTACCACGGATGGTACGTTTTATAAACTAACGAGGTAAAATCTAACATGAGTATTGTAAGGGCATTTTTGCTTTTACAATCACCGATAGCAGAGTTGGTCCTCAAAAGATGATTGAATGTTGCAGCTGCTATACGAGTGATGGATTTCTTGCCAATGCTTCGTTTGTAGCGTGGGAGAAGAAAATCTCCCCTTGCCGCGGATCTGGTCCTCCCATGCTGCAGGCGTGTGAAGAGAGACTGGATGTATGCTGGTGATGTACCATCGCGAACGCTGTGACATAGTTTCATTACGGTTACAAGGTTTCGCTGGCATAGAGACTTGGACGCAAGACCAAACAATTCTAATCCCTGTTCGTAGTAGTTCCTTCCCATTGCTCTCATTGCTGATACTTTCAAGCATCTGTCCAGGCGTTTTTGAAGTCCCTTGTCGATGGTAGAGAGGAGCAAATTGCAGTAGCTGAAGTGAGACATGATCAGAGAGTTGTAGAGAACAACTTTGGATTTGAGAGGGATGAAATGTTTGATTTTGGAAAGCGCTGATACCTTTGCCTGGACGGTCTGACAAATACTGTCAACAAAGCATTTGAAAGACAATTGATGGTCGATTTTAACGCCAAGGAGTTTGATTTCTGCATCAACGAGAAGGACACTTCCGTTGAGAACGATATCAGGCGTTGCCTTGCCGAAGATTGGTTAGCCAATGGTGCTAAATACGATTGTGCATGAAGTCGGCCTTTTGGACACCATGGCAAGATCGCAGTAGACAGCCTGGTAGAGAAAAACACGAGAAGAAATTCACCCTCGCCCACAGAAAGCCTGTCTCTCCCACCATACAGCACAAATAAAATTTAACTTTATATCTACAATGTCACTCTTTCTTGAAGTTCCTTCTAATAAGAATAACTGATGACGTTGCTACAGGTTTTACGATAGCGCTCTTGCTGGACTGACGATCTATTAGCAGCGAGATCTTGATGCAGGTTTACACTGTCACAATGTCAAGCTTTCTTGGAGCGGAACCGTCTATGGTAACCTTGACAACGGATGTTGGAACATGTTAGCTCTCGTGTGCGTAATGAATGTAAATAGTCTAATAATAATAGTGTTATTTGCAAATCAGAAGTTAAACGTTATTCAATACCATAGCATATTATGACACAAATCCATTACCTGCACTTTTTATGTGAAAGATTTAAGGTATAATCCACTATTCAAAACCGAGCTGTTTGAGTTGATTATTATCTTCATTTTCTGCGATTTTAAGTGTCCTTCCTGCACCCATCGTTGCTCAAAGATAAGTTTCAGTCAGATTTGTCAATATTCGTGGTGTTCTTATTCATATTAGCAAGATTTGGAGTTACAACCGTCTGAGTCAAGTTTTGTTATCGGAGTAACTTTATTAATCAGATTGCATGCTATAATGATTTACCCTGCCGGGATAACGGTTGGTTATGTTCGAGAGGATGTCGACATCAAGGAGAAATAGGATTTCAAGCTCAAGTGAATACAATTGTACAGATCAAATGGATGTAATACGACATACAATTGCGCATGCGCAGACAGTGATGATGTTTACATTGATTATCCGATAATCACGGGTAATATTATAAGACCTATTTTGTTTTACAGAAATATTATCAGTTATATCGTTAAATTCGAACAACATCCATCAAGATCGACTGCCGCATGCCAGTAATGTTTTGTGGTTTCTATAATTGATTTCCAATCTGGATAAACTTTGAAACTCCAAGTAAAATAAAACTGGCAAGTTATATACCATAATTCCGTGAAATGCTAATTTGAATCCGATATTTAGTAGCGTCTATTATATATTCATCCTACGTTTAGTATTGGCGTGAACATTATTTTCCCCATAGGCTGTGCATTCTCGTCCAAGCAACACCTACATTTTGACGTCATATTCAGGATTAGAAATTATTTCGAAGTAACCATCATCATTATACACACTATTGCGACAATAGTAGTGTTAGCGCGGTATCTGGAGGTCTACGCCGTACAATTATCCATGACATATCTCATGTAGACTCGACGAAAGCAAGCCAACGAATATGTAGTCAAGCCAATATTTGTCTTTACAGTGAACATTACGTTGCAAGCAACAAAAATATGTACCCTACTGTTAGCACCGCTGAAGCATTCTTGACCCAATTTGCATGAATTTTATCGTAACCTCTTATTCAAGCCTTGACCTGCGTCGATGTAAAACGTTACGATAAAACGTTTCTTTTGCTCTGTAAGTCGTCTGGGTTGCTCAATGCTCACCAGCAAGCTGGTCGGACCGACGACAAGACCTTCCAAAACACGGTGGTTGTCAAGCCGTAATCGTGTTGGTGAGTCGAGCTATTCTGCAGACGGACAGTACCTGGAATTACAATATGTCTAATATTGGGGCTTAGATGCGTGAACCATCCCCTTGAGTGCACATTCCGAACTTAATTTTCTCAAATTTCCAAACAGCTACAAGTGTACAATAAATATAACGATAAAGGTAACAGGCATCTTTAACGTTCGCTAGATAAGTATTGTCAAATGCCGTGACATTGTAAGCGGTGTAAGATGACGTGTCATGACATTGTTCGACATCGTAGATTGCGATTTCTCGGTCACTTCATTCGAATAAAGAACGCTCTCCCTAGCCCCTTCAAGACAATCTGGATTGGAAGCCAACTGAGTTATATCGCCGTTGCCAAGCTAATCTATTTACGTATATTGCCTTGCTAGCTTCTTGTTATGTGTGTACTAATGTTTCCTTGTCTGATGTATCTAACCGTAATTTATGGAGAAGGTCTGTTGATTCATGTGTTGCAAAGAAGAGGAACGGGCTGTTCAGAGGAACAGCACCGTCCCAAAACCAACCAAACCAAGGTGAGTGAGAGAACAATGATACAAAACAAAATACTATTGGAACATTATGGATAAATCCTGGAAAGTAGTAAGTAGTACAGTTAGTCCTAAGATTGTGCTACACAAATAGGGTCTGCAGAATGCCACGCAGTTGCTCATGAACGCTACACGAGAGGCCCTGAAATCGAGGGTTAAATGTCAACTCCGCCTTGGCGGTGCTCTTCAGCCACCTACCGAAAGAAAACCTGAAAAGACTAATGGCGAACTTGTCCACGTTGAGGTACAATTTTTATTGCGGAACGTTATGCAATCTTGTAAACAAGTAATAATTATTTATGTAAAACATGCAAGGCAGCAAACGTGTAATCCATTACCACAAGATTCAATGAGTCAGCTCTTGTCAATGATAAATTGTAAATTGTAAGTTTGAATGATTCCTTTCATGTCCCTCTTTCGAAATGTTCGAAAGTATGTAATGATGATGTGCTTCTGTATAGGCTTTCTACAGCTTTTCAATTTAATATCGGTGATCGTTGGTTTCGAAATGCAATTCGAAGATCGGCAAAGAAATTATGACATTTCTAATGAAATTGTTTAGAATTTCTATCAGTTGACAGTGAATTCTGTCAAATCCGTTTGTTTTTGTTTTATTGAGCTTTTGACATGAACATTCAGTGGCGGTAGCTAAGTATTTTACGCTTCGGTCGAGTATCACTTTAAGAACTGAGGGTACAAATGCGGTGGTCAGTAGGGTACATTTGTTCTTTTATGCACTCGCTCATCCACATTCGTACCTTTGTGGGAGTCACCAGTGTTCTGTTGTTCGAAATGGGTGCCATTCTCATTTTCTGCCAATCACGAAACCATCACAAAATATGAAGCCGAGGCCAACAGGCACGAAAGTTGCTCAGGCTCAACGAATTTAGGACAGAGCGGCAAAACATGGTAAAGTGTTTGTATCCATTCAAGACCCTTACGTGTTCAACTTTCTCTATTCTCTTTGCATTTCTCGCCTTTAACGCCGAGTTCATACGGTGCAATCCGTTCCTCGCAACGACAGCCCTAATCATGGACCCACAGGAAACATTAAACACTGCCTGCTGCCTGCTACTCACCGTTCACACGATGCAAGAGCGTCCCTATGGCTATGTAGCGGAAGATGCCATAGGGAGCACAAGTTGAACAGGAAAACAGTAAGCATTCAAACAGGCAGTAAAACGCATACTGCATCCATTTCAAAGATTTTGAGCTTCGAGCACGTCGAGGTCATGCAAGCAGCAGTCGGAGATCTGTCGACAGTTATGGTTATTATGGTAGCTTATATTGTGATGCAGGAGCTCGACAACCCAACTTTAAGATTTTGTCGAAAACGTTTGCGCATTTGCTGGACACACCTCTCTCTTCTGAATCGCTCATGCCATGGAGTAGCAGCGGTCGTTGCTGACCAAATGCGATTTCATGAAATCGTTCACTACAAGAGAGTGTATGCATGGACGAAACACCCGCTAATATTTGTTAAGAATAGTCTCTCCAAAGATTTCACGACGCGGTACCAATGTTAGAGAAAGTGTATCTCACAAAGAAAGACTAATTGTGATCCAGCGTTATCTTGTATCAGGCAAGCCTGTGCATAAGGTCCTACGAGCATGAAGATCAATAATCTTCGCTGACAATTCACTATATTCTCTATGTTCCTCTTGCATTTGCGATGCTGTTTTTCCATGTCATTTGCCGATTTAATTGCTTACTACAAAATTGGAGCACATTGAGCACATGATCCCCGAAACGTGTCGTACAATGTACGAAGTACTCAACCACAAAATAGTCTCCATAAGAACACTGCACATATATAAGTTTAGCAAGAATCTAAAAACCAAATCAGTTGCTTTCACTATTGGCTATAAAGTTCAAGAACATCTGAAAACCATTTCAAATTGGGACGACGCTTTCCATGATGAACCGAGAAATAATACTGCTGTGAAATAAAGTATCTAAAATGATAGATTCATTGAATATGCTCTAGTTCAAATGATTCTGTGCATTGCATTCTTACAAACTTTGAGGATTACAGAGCTTCACACCGTTCCGGTGAGCATAAGAAACACCTCTCCACGCGAACAATGCAAACTGAAGAAGGCATGCTTGTCCCGTTGGCTGAAAGGATATAGGCGATAGAAATCGTTGTTCTGGTGCAATATATCGAGAGTTTCCTTCGGTGTACATCACTCTCAGATTATTTGCAAAAGTGATCTGTACAATTATTGTACAATTATTTAGGTTGATCACAGCAGCCCTCCTGACATTAATTTTCTGATGATCAGATACTCCTCTTGCTAGTGAAATGCTCTTTGAAAGTGATATTCTGACGTGGAAGAGCCCTACCACAGTAATAGGCAAGCAAATATGAGATGCCGTTTGGTGATTATGTGCATCAATGGTGAATACAAGTTTATAATTGAAAAGGACGGAACAACATCAGCAAGTAATTAATCTAACACTTTCCCCATCAACGCTCTAGATACAACGTAAACCTATACATTGGCAATATGGTGGTGGTTACAAGCTACCTGAGTGCTAGGGTCCCCGTGCTCCCATATCTTCCACTACCAGACTGTGTTAGTGCCAGCTTGCAATGATGTCCACGTATCAGTTAAATGCCTGTGACGTAGGCTCCTGTACAATCATGTTGATGTTTCGAGATCAACGTCTAGCCAATCTTCATCTTAGCTTGAAGGAAGTTATGAAATAGTGAATGTACGTTTTTCCAGTGAATGCTGTGGTAAGGTCTTTCGCCATTGACCCAATACCTTCCATTAAGCATTACAAGTAGACAGCTTTTGAACCACCAACCACCTCCTAATTCATCCGCACAATCACGATCACCGTTCTTGTCATTATCACGATCCCGTGTGGAGAAATATTGATTGTTGTGGTAATTCATGTTATTTGGAAGTGTTGAGCCTAAAGTGTATAACCATTAAACATGATGAGTAATTTCGTAAGAACAGAGAATTTTTACAGATTATTACAGAATAAAGAGAGTACATTGAAAGTGAAAGAGCTCAAGCTATCGTCACTCACTAAATCTCTACATTAGCTGTTCTATCATTTACATAGTTATATTTACAATTTTTGTGCAATAACTTTAACTGCACATTTTGCCATCTTGTTCACCTAGATAAGTCGTATTATTGAATCTGAGCCCGGAAAATGTTGAATAAACTACTTGTGTTAAAACGATTCACGTATGCGTCAATGTATGACATAATATTTCTGCGACTAGCAGATGAAATGTATAAAAGCTGCTATCAAAGTATTAATCGATCGAATGGAATAGAAAGCATTCTAGTCTGCAAATATTGATAATATCGCCGGCAAATTACTAAACTGAAAGCAATGTAATTCCAAGTTCTATGTTACTAGAAACAAAGTCTGAGATGCTACAAAGAATTGTAACTTACCAGCAACGTATCCTGAGATTGTTAGCTTGTAGTTCTGTTCCTCAGATCCAACTTTGAATGTGTTGTATTTTGCAAAGCGCCAATCAGTTCCATCAAAGATCTCAACGTGTAGCCCTTTGTCTCCGTTCTTTGTCAATGCGTGAATGTGTTCGTTGCCTAGCCAGAACTCGCCAGAAACATTGCCAAATCCGTACTTCTACATCTTCCAATCATTGTCAAACTCAACAGAGCCATTTATCCTTCTTTGCATGTGAACCCAAACTAAGAAAATAGTGCGCATATGTGTTACAATTAATTCAGTTGGTCAGACACAGATTGCATCCTATCAAATATTTTATCCTTATTATATTTTTTGCATTACATCAAGTATGCCTCTCACTACTATAAATGCATCAGTTACTAATCTGCATCGTGAGCAATGTGCTAGCTGAAGACTGGTTCATTTAATTTTTAAAAGTAGCACTACTTATAGTCACAATTAAGTTGTGTTGAAAATACATTCAACGTTACGGATCTTCGACATCAACTTTCGGAAAGTTATGGTAGCATTTTTTTCAGAAGAAATAGCATCTTTGCAGTTACTTTTAGTTACCTTTCCAAAAGCAAAGATCAGGAACGGTTGTTTTATTATACTTTTTGCTCAGAGGACACATAAACACTACTTTCTTTAAGGAAACTTAACGAAACAGTACGTTGTAAACGTCACTACAGTAATTACACTAACAAACAGTAATCACACAGCAGCCGCGGGATATTGGCCATTTATCACACTCGAGAAGCATAGTGAGACATAAGAAAGGCATAAGAAAATCATTAGCCGCAGTCAAGTTATTTCTAGCATTTCGAATGTTTCACAGCTTCTCGAGTTCTTCCAGGGTTTGATTGAACTAACATAGAAAGCAGTTGTTTCTTGTTCTACTGTAGACTGCTTTCTTTCCAGCATACTACACGATAATTGTTCTAATATTCAAAGAATTCAGCATTACCTCTTCCAGTTGAACCGACTTCACAGAACAACGGAACTCGAATTCCCGAGACGTTAAAGGGATATACTCCAGTTGCTTGTATTGAGGAAAGATCAGAAACATCTGAAACGAAAAGCAGAAATTGACTGGCCGCTGAATGATAACCAATCTAAATAAGCTTTAATATTGTTAGAAAGATATTCGTAAGCATTAGTATGTTATTACATGAATTTTTCATTGTTTTTTCATCATTTTTATTGTAGTGAATTGAATGATGTAAATTATTTATTTATATTGACTCCGATAAGTAAATTTTTGAGATGTACCAACGACCACAATTATCTCGTTGGAGAAGAAAGGTTTCCTGCTTTGAAAACTGTATTTTGCATGATAGCATACTTTGATATCTTTGTTATGGTTTCATCATTCTATTAAATAGTCATTGTGCTTACCATGACACTCTCCTGCTTGACAGAGACGATGCGGCATCTCTGCATTTTCTTCACAGGGTCGTCCGTTGCATTTAGGATTGGAGCAGGTTCTTGTTTCACCCGCACCCCAAAGTAGTGGAGAATTGGCTTCCCATGGAGACCATTCTCGATCAACTAGAATCGAAAACATATAGTTAAGTTACGTGATGATGATGATGAAAACAGTTTACAGTTTTGCAGTTTTTGATTGAAATGCTCGTTAATATTAAACGAGCCAGGCCAGAATTTCATCTCTCTGTGCCATTAGCGACTATGCTAACTGCAATTAAATTGTAAACGAGATTTGAATATAAAGCTAGGGATGTAGAAAGTTGACAATCAATCTTACCATTGCTCGAAGGAAAAATTATTCAATCTTTTTGTTACTGTAGCTTGTGCATGCTGTGATATATCGTGAAAAAGCAATCGTAAGTCATTTCTGCATTGCTTTTCTGTCACTCTTTCTTCACAGAATAGCACGACTAAAATCCATGGTTTGACTATATGGATAACTTTTAGAATCACACAATTCAACAATTTACTGGATTCCACTAATCAAATATCATCAGAAACTACGCCATTTACGAAAACGTTTACTCATCTCCGTGAAATTGCAGGATCTTTGGAAGGAAAACGTGTCTGCTTTCAATGTACTGAAGGTCAGGTAAACTAGTAATAGAATCTGACAGGTTAGAATCATACATATTCTATGTCTAAATGAATTGCATGTTCAGATTATTTTGCACATGAAAGGCACCATAGCTATCAAGGAACCCAGTAATCCCTATAAACATGCAAGCAAATCCCCCTTTTCTCGACCAATGAAAAATGAAATCTTTTGTGGTAATTTCGAGATAAAATCAATTACTTTATCAACAAAGTAATATCCTCTTACTTCTTCTGTTAACGAATTACTCCTAGGTGGAATCTAGACTATATGTTACTTTTCCTTGTTTTGAGGCCTACTTGTGACACAGCTAGAAATCTCTCAGCTATAGTTGGCCACATTTTTCACTCTATCCACACTTCGCCAGCAAGCTGATGCTAACCACCTGGGTTGATTCATACTACTCATGCAGGTTCTTTAGTATTAAAAGCAATAGAGGCGGAAGCATAGAGTTCGATGTTAACGCCCTAGTCTCCTTCAGATGTTTACAAGTTCAGCATTTTAAATATCGCTCTACCCTCAAAGGTTTACCACTGGAGCCTTGCATGCAGTTTTTACCAGTGATAACAGCATATAAAGCTGATTAATTTATCCTCGAGAATAACAACATTTTGAAGGGTGTATGCTTTCTTTAAACAAACGAGTAGAAAGGTAGGAGCTGTTAAGTATAAGATGAAACTTTGAATTGAGGTACGTACAGCAGTAGCTTTTGCTGTGGAATCTTCAAGTCACCAATTGATAATAAATATATAGTTAGTTGTGTTAGAACGTAAAGCAAATTGTTTTTGTTTTTTAATCACCACTTCTTTAAATTTCATATATAATTATCTTTATATTTCATAATATAATTACTTTACAATTTCAATAAATTGTAATAGTAATCAATTACTTTTGTGTGGCAAGTAATTTTGATGGTAATCAATTACTATCTGAGCTGATTAGTTGTAATTGTTATTGATTATTCAAATGGCAGTAATTTTACAGCTCTGTCGAAAAGATAGATATTGTAAGGCAGTATCCAGGATGAATTGAAGATATATTTTCCAATTGTAGATACTATGAAAATAAAACGTTTTGTATAACAACTTACCTTAATGAACAAGAGCACACCTTGAGCACTGAGTAAGTTATATATCGCTACACGCGGTAAAATCGACGTTGGACACCTGGAGTGTGGCTTCTGAGCAGTTTTACAGTCGAAACTCGAAAATACCGTGTTTTTATCCAATTTTGCTACGTAATACATCATTGGGTCGA
Organism: Calvadosia cruxmelitensis; assembly: GCA_900245855.1. NCBI lineage: Eukaryota > Metazoa > Cnidaria > Staurozoa > Stauromedusae > Kishinouyeidae > Calvadosia > Calvadosia cruxmelitensis. The sequence goes on from OFHS01002165.1 coordinate 19,666, forward strand.
GATCCACTCAGAATTCAATCGATAACTGAAATAAGGTGTACCTGTGCTGCAAATAACGATCTATTAAACTCAATTCATATAGACATCGAATGCTCCCAGCCTGTAGAACGTTGTTGTTATGAGCAGTTTCAGTAAGCAAGATATGTGTCAATGTGTTGTCATGCATCAACTTTGCCCTACCATTTCTGTATGGAAGCCACTAACAGAAGGATTCAAACGACTTGTTGACGACCTTGTTAGTAGCTTTAATCGAGGCAAAGCTGGAGAAATTTCGATCAAGAATCAGATGCTCCCAAGGTTATTTCCAAACGTGAATTTTGAGCTCAAGCTGTCCCATGAAAAACACAGCAAAATTTGTCGATGTGCTCCCAATTCAATCTTCAATCGAAGGAAACTCTGCTGTTGTTATTTTGAAGATGAGGACATTGTCAAGCGGCCTCGTTAGCATTTAATTGTTTTAAAATTTAGAATCAGGCCTCTTTCCAGTTAACCCTTTAGATTACGTTCCCCAGAAAATGTTGAGGCTCTTTTGAACATTATACCTGGCATACCAAAAATAACTGCGAATCAAGATGGTCGCACCAAATTGTTTGCATTGACCAAGATTATTCTGAGCGGTTGGATGTCGTGAGTGGTGTGCCGCAAGGATCTGTTCTCGGCCCCCTTTTATTCATCGTATTTATTAATGACATTGTTACCTGCCTCGAGGACGAGTGCAATATTAAACTATTCGCTGACGATGCCAAACTCTTCCAATCAAGAAATAAGGACCTGATTTTCTGTAATTTTAATGTAATGCTAATCCATCAACCAATAATCATCACAGTGCCCTGTCTGAGTTAACCTACTTGTAGAAAGTTATCCTACGCCTTGATTCAATCCCATCAACATTTGCTTAGAAATGATTCATTTACCTTGCGAGTGCTCCGAACAGTTGGCCTGGAAAGAAATAAGAGCAAAGAGTATCAACAACAGATAAATAGATGACGTCTTCAATTTTATCCGCAAATTCGAAGAAGGTTGTAATCATATTTAGGCATAATTTTGCTGGAGGGCGATATATTGCGTAACCAAAGTATGTTACCAATTTATCAATATCTCTTCGAAATGTGGGTTCTGCACAGAGAGAAGCACCAGGGACATGATCTTCGTCGCTCGCCTGCTCCAGAATAAACTCCGTGAACAGTACAAAAACCTTTAACAGGCTTTCATCGTTTTAATTGAGGCCTTCGATACTATCCATCATAACATTCCGTGGAGATTCTTTGCACGTTCGGCAGCCTTTTCGCAAACAGGAAGGATTTATTACCGCCGCATAGACGTCGGTGGGGCTCAAGCCTGAGCCACACCATCGCTAAAATAGGCGCGAGTTTTGAGCTACGAGTACACGCCTGGCCGGCCACACTGTTGCTAGCTTCGTTGGCGAACGATTGCATTTCCATTTTCTTCCGCGCGGTTGTTCGTGAAAGTCTGAAAGTCGCAATTGTTTTGCGCACTTGATTGTGTACTTTTGACCAATCACCAGCAACTATGAACTCTGCTCGCGTTCAATTGGCTGTATTGAGCTGTGCACGCAGAACGAGCGGGCTTCAGAATTTCTGCTAACCGCGAGTAGCTCGGTTCGATTGTTCTGTACGTAGCAGCTCACAACTCGCCTATGTTTTACCGATGGTGTTGCCGGGGCTTTACTCTGAATCGGCTTCGACGAAAAGCAAATCTGTATCTTGCCGCTTGTCTCCTACAACATGATCCTCCTCGAAGGCAGTTTCCTTTCCCGGCGTGATTTCCGTGCATAGATGGGATAAATGTCAAATAATGTATCGACGGCAGCGATTTCGAACACCAGACGTCTCGAGTCCCCACGGAAGACAACCACGAAGCTCTTCGACCTGAAGTACGCAAATGAGGCAGGTGTTTCAGAGCCGCACACTAGACGAGCTACACCGGCTCCTACACCACATTGCCGTGTTCTGCCACCGCTCAGATATGCTAGTCAACACCAAGAAAACGAAGGAGCGTTGAAATGTGAAGCATGACGATTCCCCGAAGACACGCAGCGCAACATCATAGATAGTTTCAGTTGTGCCTTAATTCCATCCTTGCAGACTCCTTCGACCTAACGACAAAATTATGATTCCGTCTCGAACTCATTTTCGCAGCGTTCAGTCGTCTAAATCATATGTTATTTGCCAAAAAGAGCCCAGCCACTTCCTCCAGTAAGATAGCTATCTATAATTCAGTATGTTCAGTCCATAATGGAAGCCTTCCGCATCAGGCTTTCACAACATATCCTATGCCTCAAGTGGTGGTATACAACGATATCTGGAAGAAGGTTTGTGCCACCTCTCTCCAGTCTTCGTTCCTTTGCATATAGTAATCATTTCCAGTTTAGAATCGGTTGGATATTTACAAGATTGATTAATAATCCCTGTTGCTTTTATATACCGAATTAATCCCAATAAAGACCTTGAAGAGCAAGATGTAGACAGCAGTTATACGATGACGCGATTCAACTTGCTGAGAGTTATTATTGTAAATACAATTAGACACCTGTTGGAGAAATTTTAAACGGATAAATTTCGATTTTCCATTGCAAGGGAGGCGAAATTCTCATGACGTTGCCTATTGCAAGGATCAGCGACTGTGAATTCAATGTCCCCTTATCTTTCTGACTTTTAAATTATTGAGCTGCCGTGTTTCATGAGAAAATCTGCTTGGGAAAAGCTTACGTGTGGAGATAAAAGCTTTGCAAATTGCTTTTTTGAAATGCGAACCACACAGCTGTTGTATGGCAACCCTTTGGTAGCAAAACCGACTAGATTTCTCGTTTGTAAACAATTAAGACAAGTTATATATTACTAAGGATTTACCACATGGATTTCTATGTTTGGATTGGATTTCCAAACACGAGTGACTTTGGGAGAACACGAGCACAGCGTAAGAAAACACGAGCCTTTGGCAAGTGTTTTATAGCTTTGCGAGTGTCTCCCATAGTCCCGAGTGTTTGGAAATCTAATCCAAACATAGAAATCCATGTGGTAAATC
>OFHS01002166.1:339-14447 GCA_900245855.1 Calvadosia cruxmelitensis
GTCTGTCTGTCTGTCTGTCTGTCTGTCTGTCTGTCTGTCTGTCTGTCTGTCTGCCTGTCTGTCGTAAACTGATGACAATATGACATCATTATTCTGTATTATTCATTACCTTGACTGTTCCTGCTGGCGAATAAGCGTTGAAGGGCTGCAAGAGATCTGACCTCGCTTCGCTTGCTTCTTTTACACTTTCAAACACTTGAGTTGTGAATTGAGGCTGCTCATTAACGTCAATAAGATGAGCCAAATTTGGATTGGATGAACGAGGCTGTGACAATAGGACATCGTACCCGTATGTTTGTGAATCAAAATTGTATGATTTGAATTTGTTATGAATTTCATCGGCTAGTTCTTTATTTCTTGCCGAACCTGCCACATGAGGCTTTGCTGCAAAAAATCTGAGAGAATAAAAACAGAAACGTGCAAATGAATAGGTTGCTTACAGACTGAAACGCAAGGCGTGTCATATCGGTCGTGGAATGTGTAGTTGAAAGCTAATAGTATTCCCTGCGATAGGCGACCATCACCTGCCGTGTGAGACCGTATGACCTGGTCATACAGTATATCAAGCAATTCCCTTTCCTGTATATAGGTCAATTATTTACTTTAAGCATCAATCTAAATCTTAAGAGATGAATATAACCGTTGTACAATATACTCTTAAATAAGTTAAGTATATGAATAAATTATGTTAAACAGATTATTATAGAAATTATGTAAATTATGTTATATTAGCCAAGTGCATTAAATTATGCTGAATTAGTCGTGTATATTAATTATGTTGTTTTATTTTCCATAAGCTGCCACTTCATACTCAGAAGAGCAACATAATCACTGAAATAATACATTTATTATAGAGCAAGGAGCTAGCTTTGGTTTCAAGTAGATAGATAGATAGCCTTGCATATTTGATCATGGTAATTGAATTCAGGTGCAGACATAGTAAACAAAACATGCCTACACATCATCAGAAACATCTCATAAGCACATGTGCTTGTTTGTCTGGGAAGTCCTAAATAAATTTATAAAACGTTTACAATAATGCAAAGATCATGTAAACGTTTATTATGTATGAAATAGAAAGAAGGCAAAAGAGAGGGGGAAAGTTTGGAAGTAAGTAATAAAAGCATTCAAAACAATCTTTCATTTACCAAAACACGGAATTGAGTACTGGAGTATGTAAGAACAAGCATTAGCCACGAGTAATTAAGAAGCTAAGAATAGTTCTTAGACATCTAATTAAAATCTCTAGATTACAATTTCCAAAGAAGTGTACAGAAATAGATGGATGTCATACTTACTCTAAAGTTGATTTCATGTACTCCGCTTTGATTTCGCCAGTAATGTCAGACAGAAATCTAGAAAAGTCACTTGTTGACGTTTTGACGACCGAGCAGTCATCATCTTCGACTGCACGACGTGTGAAATATCCAACAACAAACGCTGCCCCAATCAATATGATCAGTATGAAACCAGCTATCAAGACTTTCGCCCCACGGCTACCACGAGTATTATCATGGAAGCGCATGACTGATATCCAATGTCCGTTTCTCAGTAGAGTCAGTTAGTCTGAGACTGCAGATGATCTTACCAGCGCCGTGGGTTGACATAGAACAACTGTTTGTGAAAGCATTGGCCGGCATTGATAGGAGCGGCAAAGGCATGGTCTTAAAAGGCAATAGCTTTGTGACGGCTAGCCTACGTTCTGAATTCATGAAACAAAAGATCGTTGCGCCACGGTCGACAAATGCGACAGCAATCTACCAATCTGAATTTTATGCAACGAAATTAGAAAGACATTTACACTGGGAAAATTGAATTTTGCGACATGTTTCTTTATCAAAACGTGCGACCTTTGCGCGCTAAGACCGTTCCATGTTGCCATGACAATATTTGATGATGATGATCTGGCTGATGACGACAACAGCAGACATCGAACCAATTTGACTGCGGTCAACATCAAACGGTTGAAGTTAACCGTGATAAGGGGAATAACCAGAGCTCCGAAAAATATCATTACTCATCAATTCCAGGACAAATCTAACCGCAATCAAACCAAGAAAAGGGAACGAAGATAGAATTTTTTGACAATTTCTGGTAAGGATGTTGTTTAAAGAGAGGGGATATAGAAATCAGTCACGGAAGTTCAAAGCAGCACATTGAATAAGCGGCAATTGTGAGAACCCGTGGGGGGCCGAGATAGAAAGCATTCAAATGACAACAATTTAAATAGATAGACCATAGGAATGCACTGAACTTCGTGTGGGAACAACTGCGGAGAATTCAAACGTTGTCTGGAAAGAGTCACTTTTCTTAAAATAACGAACAATGAGGGACTGGGGCGAGTGAAGCTTAGATCAAATGACGTCATGGCTAGATGCTAAGTGACGTTGCATCCCAGTGGGCGAAATGGGTACTAAAATGGTGGATTTCGCAATCTAAACAACGTGTCTTATGCCTTGTGTTTATACCATTAGGTGTGTCATAGATGACTCTGATGATCACGTCACAGTGTCACGGGGGCTACATAATCTCTGTTCGACGCTCCCACAGCTGTCGAAGGTGGGAGCCACGCTCCTCCCTTGCCCTTTAAGTTTAAAGTTGGCATCATATCTACAGTATATACTTTTATTGTAAATCTGATCGGGTTCAACCCCGACATATCACGATCTACAGAAGGGACGGTGCCAAATGATTACATTACATTACATTACATTACATTACATTACATTACATTACATTACATTACATTACATTACATTACATTACATTACATTACATTACATTACATTACATTACATTACATTACATTACATTACATTATAATTATTACAGTCGAGAACTCTCAAGTCTGACAAAGACGTTTACTGTACGTCATAAATTAGGAACAATTAGTATTACGAAGGCCTTACATAATATGGACTAGCGGGACCGAGGAAACTTACAATTGATATCAAGGCTCATAACTTGAGATAGATATTTGATCATTTTCAGAAATATTAAGAGATACAAGGTTGATAATTATACGAAAAATAAAAACCCATGATCGCGGTCATCCGATAAGCGCTGTGCTTGTTTGTTCGGGAGATCTGCTGTATAATTTACATTCCTATACCATAATTTACATTTATATCAATAGAAACTAACCAAACAGTGTACTACAGTGGTGGGGTGAGTACTTTAATTTTGTGGTTCGCTACAATTACAACTACTCTCTAAAAATGTAGTTCGCTACAACTAATCGCTACATCCCCTAAAAAGTAGCTAACTGCTTCGCTACTTACTTTCATTTTCTTACAAAGTCAATCAGAAACAAGAATTTTGGCTTTTCATCATTGTTCACAAAATATTCGACTTGCTACCCGAACAAGACTTCAATCAATGGCGGTATCATGCTACTTTTAAGTCGATTATAATAGTTCTAGTGGGACAGTCTCCCCTCAACTTTCAAGCCGTTTTCGGGAAACAGTGTGCACTGTCTCGGAATTCGCTAAATCCAGATGCAAAATGTATGTGCAAAAAGTAGCTAAAATGACTGTCCTAAATCAGAAAGTAGTTCACCAAGTACAATTATTTAATTAAAAGTAGTTCGCTACAGCTGCAGCTACTTTTGAAAAATGCAGTCAAAAACTGCCTCGCTACACAGAAAAGTAGTTCGCTACAAGTAGCTAACTACTTGTAGTTCGTAACTTCCATCACTGTTTGATAATAATACAGAATGATAGAAGAAATCAAGTGCAGACGCTTAAAAAAGTTGAAACAAATGAAACAAAATGAAAGTTGAAGGAGAAGATAAAGATAAGTTTTTAAGAGATTACGAACAGCATTGTTTGAAAGTGCAACTGTCATTGTAGCTAGACTATAATATCGAGTAGGAAATTTAATTTAGCAACAGAAGATCTTAAATTCATGAGAATACTGATATCGTTATACAGTCAAACCTGTATTAACGGTCACCTTTATGGAACAGCCACCTTTGTATAAAGGCCACTCTTCATAGTCCCAAAATGACACTTTCCATAGAAATCAACCTGGACAGAAAGGCCACCTGGCTATGAAGGGCATTTCCTCAGGTCCCAGAGGTGATTGTTATAGACAGGTTTCACTGTACCCATAATGATTAATACATAGAATTGGTTATGTTTATCGCATCAATATGCCAGAGCAGAATTCCGCTTGATTGGATCTTTCCACGCTGATTTTCAAGTAGCAAAACCCTGGCATGAAATACGCGTACCAACGAAATCAATTTTCAATCAGAGCTAGAATGCAAAGGAAAGCTTAAAGAAATCAGATTATGCGAAAATCGCATGTACAGCAGTAGAATCCGATTACCAGATTTGGACGTTTGAACCAAAGTGGTTTGAAGTAAGCTCTGATGGGCATGGAAGGGAGAGAAACCACTGGCCTGGCGAAAGAAGTAATGTGACTGTCTCATCATTTACGCCAGCACTCAGACCACCAATCAGCGCTCTCTGTCAGTCGCTATAAATGTTTTGCATTTCGTACCATCGTTCTCTCGTAATCTGTACTCTCGAGCCTTCAGATAGGCTGGTTACCCCCTGTCGCATGTGCCACAATTATGTATCCTACATCTACTTAATAGACCATTTTCACAAGCTACCATTTTGGAAAAAGCAAGTGCATTATGGGGCAAGTTGATGTCTTTGATTTCGGAATACGGAGAAAGTTGGATTTGATACTGATGCAGATTTCTTCAAGCTGTGCTATTTTGCGTAACCATAGGATTTTCGTTAATATTCTGGGCCAGAAACCCAGTTTCTTCGCTGCTTCACGCACTCAACTTGCCCCACAATGCACTGGTTTTTTCCAAAATGGTAGCTCATGAAAAAGGTCTACCTGCAACCTTACAGTAGGAACGGAATGGTCAAGCCAACCAACGTGCAGGTTCACAGCAAGCGTAAACAAAACTAATACGAATGTAAGCAAAAAGCAAAGGAACATCAAAGATTACCACTTAGCTGCGTCACTCAAAGAGAACTGTTATAGAGTACATCACCCCCTTCGGAACACTACCGCCAAACTGACTGACACTCATCAGACTTCGAATATCTCACGTGATAGCTCCGACTGGACAATAGATGATTAACAATTAAAATTATACGTGCTACTGGGCCGTTATCCTACAAATTGTTGACCAAAGAGGGAACCGTCATAGACCGTCATATTGACCACATTCGAAAATTCAGCATTTCATTTCAGCATTTCTTCGAGACCAAGTTCGAGACAAGCAAACCAAAATCGACCAAAATGATCAATCAAGTTCGTCATTGGGTGACCACAGTATATAGTACAATCCAATCATATTTGTAATCATTTCAATGAATAATATATAAAAAACCATATCATATAAACATTACTCGTCATTATTACTTTATATCGTACAATGACATGGAGACCTGAGTGTAACTAAAATATTCAATTCATTCAATTTCAGTGAGCGATGAATACAACATCAATGTGAGATGGTCCACTGGTGACCATACGAGGCGCATTACGCATGCGTGTTATTGAACCGCAATGACGCGATGCGTCGCTAAATAAATAAATCGCGCGATAATAAAAGTGCGACTTGTTTACATCACTCGATGATAAGTGCCTCTGTCTCGTGATGTATTAACGGATATGAGGCACAGCCTCAAATTGCAGGTTGTTCTAGAGCGATTTTTACAGCCTCCATAATGGCTCATGTCGAAAGAGTAGTTTCGCTGCGGCAAGGTTAATCGTTGACAGTATATCTTCCTTTCCAGAAAAGTTTCTTGGTTCGTGTTTCTTTGCCTTTGGCGTCTTTCTTTCCACCGTGGCGAGCATCCTTTCCTTTCAGTTCCTTGTCGACCGTCAGTCGGAATTCTTTAATCTTTTTCTTCAAACGAGCGCGTTCGTCTCCGTTATAAACACCCAAATCCTGCAACAGAAAAAAAAACAATTGCACTAAATACGGGCAAATACCAGACACGGACGCAAAGTAGACCAGATTTGATTTATTGCAGAAACAGCATATTAAACAAGCAGGAGTCCGTATACCCATCTATAACAATATTTAAACTTGGTTATTCTTTTCCAATGACGAAGTCAAGGTGTAGTAATCCGCTACAAAATAATTCCTCTTTAATCACTGCACTATCACATGCACTATAGACGCGTAGTTAGCGACTGGAGACTGGACCGAGAGCCTAAACCAAGCCAAGCCATTCGCACGCTTTCCTATCCAAACATTGCAAAGTCGCATCATTCAATTCCAACACGACAGAGAAAAAACCATACAACGCGTATGTTTTGCCGAGTCGTTCTCACATAAAACATGTGGTAAAACCGACTAGTAAGCAAGAACAACAAAATAGCACACCGCACCTTTAATTTTGAATTGTCGAGCATCAGCAATTGCTCTCCGTCGATGCTTTTGTCGTGAAACTCTTTGACGAAATGTGACATGTCCATTCCAACGAGCCAAAGACCAACCTACGTCAAACAAACAAACAAACGGATGAGAAAAAGAATAGAAAGCAACGTAACAGAATCATCTTACGGGATCTCTCATTAGGATGGTTAAAAGTACAGTGAAACCTGTCTATAATGGTCACCATTGGGACCTGAGAAAAATGACTTTTATAGAGAGGTGGCATTTCTTGCCAGGTTTATTTCTATAGAAAGTGTCATTTTGGGGTTATGGAGAGTGACCTTTATACACAGATGGCTGTTCTATAGAGGTGACCGCTAATACAGGTTTGACTGTAATTGAAATTCAATCAGCATAACTGAAAACGTTGGTCAAATCCAAGCTACTTAGAACTCGTTAAATACGCTGCGATGTTTTGTCCATTTCTGCCGTTTTCACAGTACTGAACATTCTCAGTTGACTTCTGCTCCGGTTGCAAACCATTCGCTTAACCGTGTACTGTACAACGATAAGTGGCTTGGGTGATTTGATTTCGTATGTTTGAAACGCATGAGCAACGAATCAATCCAGAACACCTTCTGCCACATTTTGAATCAATTACAAAAGAAACAGAATGCAAAACGGCACGCCATGACATTGCGTACAGCAAAATGTTTTTGCAAGCCTTTTACGATTGTATTTTAATTGAAAAAGGCACTTATGCACTAAATCAAGTTCACGGTCTTTGGTTTAGAATGAAAACGTTGTTTTCATTCAACGTACGATAATTTGGGAATGGCTGTGTAATGCAGCGATAGAGTGTTATCATATTAAAAGCGAGCAGGATTTCAAGGGTTATGCTTGACGGGTACACAGATCAGAAAGGTCTCTGATTATTCCTTTTAAAGGAACGAAACGTTCGACAGACCACCATACCTTTATAGTTAACCCCTGTCCTGCTCGTAAAACTATTTAAATGAAGACTTGGAGTCGCTTCATCAATTGCTGATTGGTTGCTTGCTAGGGACTAACTATCTGATTGGTTATATGTTGCTACTGTTGACTTGTTTCGAAAACGTGTATACACGTCAATAGCAGGACAAGGGTTAATAACAAGCGAGTCGTGCTATTAACCGAGTTGGCATCGAAGTGATTACATTGAAAAGAGCAAACTTATGGTATCTCCGAAAGAGTGATACTAACCCTTGTCCTGCTCATAAAACTAGTCAAGTGAAGATTTGAAGTCGCTTTATCAATCGCTGATTGGTTGATAGCTAGGGACTAAGTATGTGATTGGTTATATGTTGCTACTTTTGAATTGTTTCAAAACGTGTATACACGTCAATAGCAGGACAAGGATTAAGCAATAAAGTGACATTAACCGGCGTGCTATTAACCGAGTTTTGCTGTTGAAGTTGATTTGTAAGTACCTGTCTTGTGTCCCATTCGTTCACCGGTCGTTGTTCCCAGTGGGCAATTGGTCCACCGATTAGAGGGCGGTTACTATGGTGACCATCTGAAACGACAAGAGAAAGACACTGTTGATTAATTGATTGATTGATTGATTGATTGATTGATTGATTGATTGTAGTATATTTCAGACATATAAACAAATCTTTACAATAATGTGTTCAAGTGGTTATGTTATACAGTTCTGTTATAGTGTACATAGATTTTCGTTTGTTTCTTGATGTTTTTTTTGTTTTTTTGCTGCTTGTTTTTAATCCAGTGTTGTCTTTGTGCGTTCGGAAAACGTGCGGATTTCAAGCACGTAAGTTTCAGCTGAAATCGACAGCCAAGAACAATCCTTGATGTTTATCAATAAAGATTAGATTACGTGCGAATGCATTTCGAAGAAACTAATATCATCACATGTCACAGAGGTCAACTATGGAGCCTAATTCCATCAGGGGCCCTACAGCAAGAACCGGGTTCAGAGATTGCGTGCGATAACAATTAAGATGTCCAAATTGTACGTTAGGTTGAAAAAATTACCAAGCGCATTTCCGTTACATACAATATAGGACGTAGTTTACTCTTCGTTGAATGCGCAGATCGCTGGAGTTGGTTTTGTTTAAGCGAAGTGTATCCAACCGTACTTAGTTTTATGATGGTCAATTTCTATAATGTCCTTGGCAGTCAAAATGTCCACATCAACCCAAAACCACGCCTCCAAAAACGCAAGATGCATCGAGACTGCGCTTTGCATGCGTCTCTCATTGTCTAACCTTGTAAATCGCCAGCGCTAGTTCGTTTCGGTCGTTGAGAAGGACCATTCGTTGGGTCTCCGATCGACTCCGATGACAGCGTCGGAGAGACAGTTCCCGATCCGACCGATGATTGTCCTGATGAAAAGGCGTCGTCGCGATTCGCCTGAAATTGAACAACAGACGTATAGCGTACTGCAAATAACAAGTAGTCTCTCTCTCTCGTAACAGCAGCCTCTTCTACTTCAAGCCTTCAATTACAATGATCGCCGCCTGATAACAACCAATCGTCTTATAAAACTGCATCTTTCTTGCTCCAAATTGCTAAGAATGATTAGTATTATTATACATTCAGTGAGTAGAACATGGAACACTTCGTCAGACGATATCACTCATGCAAAACTATTCATCACCAATTCACCATATACTGTACTTTCAAACATTTCGAAAGAACTAGTAACAAATCTAATACAAATTCACGCTATTGAAAACGTAATCCTAAAATAACGCTCTTCTGTATAATGGTTGTAAACAGTCATGCGTAAGTGCGTATATGCCTTCTATCCATGCATTGCTTGGTTCATAACTTTACCCACAATGTCAATGTATGCTCTTCGCAGCTAACAAGGGCGCACGGTACTCAATACCTTTACATCCAATGTGTTGTCATTGATACGAATTGAAAAACGGACGGAGTACAATCAATCTTCAAATGACAGACATAATTGGAAATAGGTGTGAACCGACCGAAAGTAGCACGCCCTTACCTCCGTTCTGCGGTTGTTTGCGATCTCATCATTAGCGGAATGGTGTGTTCGAACTGAGAAATACAACAACAATACAACAACAACTGATTGCATATATCGGTCATGTATGATAGTCAACTCGTGATAACATTCAGCTCGCACAACAACAACCTCAACAGAAGACAGTAAATACATGAGCATTGATTTCTTCAATTTGCAATATGGTCGTTTGCTTTGTAATGTGATTGGCTGCGTGTTGTTAATTGTTAACCTATTCACTGATAACCGTAATTCGTTTGCTATGCGTCTGGCTTGTCTTGTGTAATCTGCGTTCATTGGATGTCAACGTGATCTGAACTGGTCAGTCGTCATCATCTGAGTTTGTCTGATTTTACATCGTTAATTACAGGTCACAACATCGTTAATGAAAAGTCTCATAGCACAGAGCAACCTTAGTTAGTACTGTAGTCTCTTTAAGTCTAGCCAAGGGTCTGCTGCTTACGTTTATCGTGTAATGGCACGACGGCTTCTTCCGTTGCGGCGTCATTGATCGATTGTTGCAGCGAGATCTCAGACTTGGATGACAATGGAACGACGTCTTCTTCGATGTACTCCGCCGCTGTCGACCGAGCCTCGTACATGCTATGTCGTTTCTCGCGCGACGTCTTCCGTTTGCGGTGTTCATGATCGGCAGCGAGCTGGTCATCAGAAGGTCGCTTGTGCATCTTTCTTAGGCCGGGGATTTTCGGGAAATGGAAGTTGAATTTCTTTGACTTCTCCTTTTGTGAGTCGTCACTTAGGGGCGAGATGGGTCCCTGAGCCTGAGAGGGGCGGGCACCAACGTCGGCATTATTGACCGAAGAGTCGCCGCCGAATCCCTGCAAGAGGACGCATAAACCAAATCAAGTTTATAAACGCAGTATTTCCCGCTTAAACGGGCATTCATTGCGCGCATAGAAGCCCACTAGAAAAGCTTAGCATACAATGAACAACTGCTATCGCAGGAAATGCAATTCGGATCTGAGAACAAGCCAGGGGCCTAGGATCAAGCTATATGACATTACTGTATAATTAATTTTCTATCTCCCTTCCATTGAAATATTCACAGCAGAAAGTACTACATCGACGAAGAGTTTGCCAAATAACAATGACACAGCTTGAAATCATACTCTTTCACACATACACAACCACCCTCACCCGTCGAAAGCAACGCGAGACACATAAAATGTCTGGCAACACGAGCTAGTCACGGGAGTACATATGCAGCACTAACCATATCGAACTTGGGCGTCGTAGGCGATGGCGATCCGACGCTGCCGTGACTTGGTTTACGTTTGTCTCTGCCCGAGGCCACTTTCATTTTGTCGCGTTGGGCACTGGTGTCTAGGGTTTCAGTGGACGGCACGGCGTCGAGGCTGACATGGCCGTCTGCAAATGAAAGCGAAGAAAACACGTCGTGTCGTCGCAACTCAACATGATAATCCTCATCACGCATGATTGCATAATTATGTGACGTCATTTCATGGCAACATAATTATCATTTAAAGAGACTTCTATCATTGTTCGATGCGTAGACTTCGATAAGATAAAGTTAGATTCAACCAGAGCGTTGCATCAGTTGCAAATACAGTGTAACCCCATTAATATCATCTCGGTTAATATCACAACACGTTTCATATCACTTCAGTTTGAGAAACCAAGTTCTATCAGAATCAATTGTTTTAACCCGCTCAATATCACGACCCGCTTATTATCACAATTTGTCGCTAGAAAACCATAGTGTTGCACTGTAATAGCATCAAAGAAGATGAACATTAGTAGCTTCATCGCAGGTAGAGAGACCTCTGGTACAGAATGTCTCTGAAGGTCATGGGAAGGCCAATTCCCAAGTGGCAAAGGGGCGTGTCTAGTATTACTCTATGAAATCTACAGACAATAGAGCACGTCTGAAAGTACATAAAATCTTGCTATAGCACCAAAATCATTAACATGTTCAACGCAATTCCCCGCCTAGCTCACATAATGCGATCGATAACAAGACAGTATTTGTAAATAGGACTTTTAAAGTACTAATTTTAGATAATTTTTAGGTTCACGTTCTGATTCTATTTTATTGAGTAATTTGTACATAATTCTAGACAAGTGTTATCATATAAAGTATCAATTTTTATTCATTTATTTATCGTAGATTATTTTTCCGGATGCTCAATGTCTTGCTGTCTCGTATATTTTTACCTTTAAGGCCTGGTCTGTTTAATGAAAGCGTTTCAATCGAACATATCTACACGTCTCCTATCAAACTTACCGCGCGCATCCACGCTTCTTTCCAGCGGCGACGTTTCTTCTGACGGCGTGTCCGCACGAGCCGTGGACGCATTCAAGTAGGCTTCGTCTAATTTTACCGTGTTGCGTCTCTCTTCGAACGGTCCGCTGCCGACCGTAAGGCGATCCTGCGGCTCAGGCGACGACAATTCATCAGCTGTGCTATCATCGTGTTCAGGAGACATCGAAATCACCTGCAGCATTAATAAATAACGAATCACTTTAATCAAACGCAGATGTACGGATGGAACGGATTCAAACAGTTTTAGGAATCAAAATTGGCGGGCACACAAATCAGAAAGGTCTCTGATTATTCCCTTGAAAGGAAAACGTACCACAGATCATCATACCTATATTGCTGATATTTAGCGAGCCGTGCTATTAACCGAGTTGGCATGCATCGAAGTGATTACATTGAAAAGAGCAAAGTTTTGGAGTGATATTTACTGCCATCAAGGAAAGAGGCTTATCAAGCAGTGAAGTGACATTAACCGACGTGCTATTAACCGAGTTGGCATGCATTGAAGTGGTTACATTGAAAAGAGCAAAGTTTTGGAGTGATATTAACCGCCATCGAAGAAACAGGCTTATCAAGCAGTGAAGTGACATTAACCGACGTGCTATTATCCGAGTTGTGCTGTGTAAGTGCCTTTAAAATGAAAATTGAACTCGTTCAAAGGTGGAACATCATCCGCTTCTTTCACTTGGGAGAAGTCTTATAATGATCGGAATTGCACGTTCACACGTTCGCATCGGAATCAGAACTAGTCTTCTAGAATCTATCGGAATTCTGGTTTTTCGCAATTTTGTTCCGATCCTAACTTGAACTCACATTTAGCGAGCAATTATCTCAATTTGTTCATATATGATAGCTTACGAATGCAACGCTGGGCTATTTGCTAACAAGGCAAAAACAACTAAGCTGGACTTTACATCGATGAGGCAGCTAGCATATGGGATATCTGGACCTTTTCGATGCAACAAAAGATATTTCACATGTCATGGTATTACGATAAAAACACAATAATATAGGGATGACAACCCAGTTTATCTGCGAACATCCTTCCCTTTTAAATTCAGGGAGAGAAGAACTGAATGCCTGCCAATCAAAGCCAGTCACGGCAGTACAATCGACACAAACGGAGAAGGGGCTCTATGACATCAATCCCCCCCTCTAAGATCTACAGCACGCATCGACCAACGCACATTCCGAGCCTACCAACCTGTTGGGCAATCTTCTCAGCGCGATCGTGGTCTGGTTTATTCTCGCCAACTTTCATGCCGTCATCAAGCCACGTGCTGAAATTTGGATCTTCGCGAAGGGCATCGATGAAGCTGGATCTTTTGTCTGCGTCGCTCATCTTATCGACTGAGTTAGGAACAGAGGACATCGGTCGTACACCGTCGTCGACGCTCGGGACTCGTTCTTTCTCGCTTCTCTTTTCATTAGCGTCGTTATCCGATGACTCGTCGACGCTTGTTTCTCGCATGTCATTCAAGTCGGGAAAGAGTCGTCCATTTGGATCATACTTGTACGACGGCGAGCCAGTCGGAGAGGGAGCATTATCTGACACATCCTCATCAGGTCGGTTATCTTCTGTGGGTGTGCCTATATCTGCCGGCGAGCTTGCGACATCCGGTTGACTTCTTTGGCTAGACTCGTTGTCAGTCGTTGCCTTTTCGTCCATTCGATCAAGCGCCGACAGCAAATCGTCGTCGAACAATGCCGATGACTCAACGGCAAGCACAGTCTGCGTAGCGCAGTTATCTTCCTCGACTGGCGGTCGGTTGGGTCGTTGTGACTTAGGCGATGTGCGTTCTCGCTGTGGCGTTTCCTCTTTCGATACCTTGCGCGGTGGTTTAGGAACAGGATTGATGTACTGCTTCTCGACCTTCGTATCCTGCTCGTCCTCTGGTTCCGTGGGAGGCGGCAGAGAGTCAAACAACGAGAAGTCCATCGATTGTTGCTCGACTGAGATGGTCTGTTGAACGATTTGTTCGTCGTCGACGTTCTCATAATCGTCAAGGTCGTGGCTGAGCTCCTTCATGGCAGTCGGGTGCAATGAGACGCGTGAGATCGTGTCAGGTGATGAACTGACGGACTCCTGTTTGATGACCCTCGGACCGACGCGGACCACTGGCACCGAAGAGGGAGGCACACTGCTCGTTTCGATGTCGTTGAAGTACTTCCTTGGCACGGCATCCTTTTCGTGAAGTTCTTTCATTTTATTCAGCTGAAGGAAAACAACACACAAATACAGTCCAACCTGTTTTAAGGGACCACTCAAGGGGCAAATGAAAGGTGGTCCATTAACAAAAGCGGCCGCTTAAGACAGGTGGTCTCTTTAAGACTGGCGGTTGCTTGAGAGAGGTGGTCGCTTAAGACATCTTAACAAAAGCGGTCGCTTAAGACAGGTGGTCTCTTTAAGACTGGTGGTT
>OFHS01002167.1:6126-22707 GCA_900245855.1 Calvadosia cruxmelitensis
TCCATATCTGCCTCGCAATGTTATACCCTGGCAGGTTTCCACATGGTCAAACAGGAATCCATATCTGCAGTGGAACAATGACGTGTCTGTATATGGCAACCCTTATTCACACATTTACTAAGATGGAAGAAAGAAGATAGCACTCATTCGAACTTATCAAATCAACATTGCTCAACTGTGGCTAAGTATCCATATGTTCAGAGTACATTCAATTTTTATAAAATACTGAAGATAATTATAGATATTATTTTTATTGAAACTGACGAATTATTAAAACACATTCCATTTACTTATCTAATATTAAACAATAATCTATGTCAACTAATAGTTGATTATTATTTTTTGCTTCATGAATACACAAATTTCTTCTAATAACCTAACTTTAGCGTTTTGGAATGTTAATGGACTTGGAAACAAGATAGAAAATCATGACAATTTGCAAAATCTAAATAGTGATATTATATGCTTAAGTGAAACCTGGCATGATTTAAACCAAACGTTCAATATCCCGTCCTACTCTGTTATTGCTAAATGTCACAAACGATCTAATAAAATTATAAGAAACTCAGGTGGTTTAATTGTATTTATAAAGACAAATATCATGAGTGGAATATCGATAGTCAATTCTTCATCTGATAACGTGATATGGCTAAAACTTAACCATGAATATTTTAATATTCAAAATTATATATACATTGCTTTTGTTTACGTAACACCTGGTCATACATCTGCTGGTCGGGCTGCTGGGTTAAACATATTTGAAGCCTTACAATATGACATCCAGGGACTTCCGCCAAATTCAAGTATCAATAATGGGTGAGATTTCAATAGTAGAATCGGTTATTTGCATGATGCTTTGCCTGATGATGATTTAGACTATATTGATTTACCTCCAACATATCGCATAGACCATGCAATTGGCCAACGAGCAACACTTGATCAATTTGTAAACTCTTTTTCCAAAACCTTTATCAACTTGTGCCTAAACAACCAATTGAGAATTCTTAATGGTCGCATACAAGGCGATGAAATTGGTAGTTTTACGTATTTCAACCACAACGTCAACAGTATGATTGACTACGTGCTTCCGTCAGAATCATTATTTCATTGTCCAGATTTTTTCAGAATTCTTCATGTTGACCATAATGCTTTATCCTTTTCTGATCACTGTATGCTAAAATTGTCAATTAATATTAATTTCTATACAAACTTTGATTCACCCTCGGTCATTAATATCTTGCACAAATGTGAGAGCAATGCAGAGAAATAATGCTCTGATCTGTCCTTGCCATCAACCTATTGGAAATACTAGCTAAACCATAGAATAATTGCTGATGCCCTTTGTTTTGCAAAGTTACAGGACCTGTCCTTGATCCCCCGGCGATGCCCTTGTTCACGCGAATAGGAAATATACGTCGAAGACAGTACGCATCAAAGACACACGTTTCTCTGATGAACATTCGTTTCAAACGTCACTTTTCCTACTGATAAGTACAATGAGTTGGCCTGCTTATATAAAAGCTACAATAATGCGTATACAAGCAAAACATTTATGATATTTACGTCATACGCTAAAATGGATTATCAAACATGCGAATCTCAGCATAATGACGTCATGCGCTACAAGCTACTTATACGTGATTTACAAATACAGATATAACGTCGTGGGGATTAATCGAAACACCCTGCGGTATTATTATTAGAGAGCCGTTGCATCACTTGCCTTTCCAGAGTGAATGTCACTTGCTTCTTTCTGACGCTATAGTAACTTCTTGTTTAGACCATTGTCTTTTCAAACACGAAGTAAAACAATGCGACTGTTTGGGGAAAGATTTACGCCACTGTGCTTCTGTTTTTGTTAAAAATTTTGACGACCACGTTTTTGCAACTTAGACTAAACACTGTCTGTAAATATTATCTCTGCCTACCATTTTTGAAAGCAGTTACTCAGGTACTTAGGAGTGTTTAATCTTATGCACATTTTGTTCATTCATCCCTGCCTTCGACTATCCTCTATTGTTTGGAATTTGAAAAAAACTGTCTAATTATTCATGGCAAATGTTAAATGAAATCAGTAAAGACGCTAAGCACACTTTCGTGACAGAACCTGTTTGAAACACCTTTTTGTTGTTAATTCAATAAATCCGTTCTCATTGCCATCAACAAACAAATAACGGTATTCAATAAACGTATATTGGCCGACCATCTGTTCCGTGAGACCAATTCTCATTTACATACTATCTCGACATACTCTACACGATATGCAATGTTCTTAAAGTCGATCTTACTATGCTCAAGCAGAAAGTAGTGCTTTATGGGTTAAAACGGAGAAATGTGATTGGTATTGGACTAATTAACATACCCTCCAATGCAAAGCAACAACGCTGGACTCAGCTGCTGTAGCATCGTGGACCAGCTAGTTGATGAATAAAATAGACAACAGTTACACTAAGCATTTATCGGACAGCAACCGTCAGATATGGCTATTTATAACATAGCATTTTGTATTCTCGCAATCTGATTGGCTAAGAGATGTGATGATAGAACTCGATATCGCACAGAAATGTTGTCAACAAATTTGCAAACTTTAACTTTGGACTTCGGATTGACGGCTACCGCAATGGGTGGCGTGCAGAGCTGGTTTGGAACGGTTTGCAGAAGCAACAACAACAGAGGACCTCAACAAGTTGCTTTTCCAGTAGAAGTAAACACTTCGAAACGCTCAACGAACTGCATGATACTAATATTCAACGGTACACATTTTTATCGCCAATTCATGAATCGCAAATAATTAATAGAAGCACAAACAGTTCCAGCTAGACAGTTAAATAATTACCGGTATTCTGACAAAGAGTAGTTTTACTTTTGACACAGACGAAGAAGGCAGGGATTATGCAACGATAATCCATTCCGACGAGACGAAGAATAACTAAGGAGGAATTCATGACAAAGAGTCATTTGAGTTCCTAGGCAGAATAATTATACAGAAGCGACAGTAGCAACGACGGATACACATAACAGCTTTGAAATTGTACTTGATAAAACTCAACCCACATTGCGAAACACTGCTCCAATCCGAAACGAAGTTGGTTGCGAGCCAATACAACATAGTGTGAGAATAGACCTCTAGGAGTGGATAAGCTGAGTGGCCTTATGAAGAGACTGAGCAACGAAGCAGACCTTTCTCGTGTGTACACGAGCCACTGAGTCAGGGCCACAGCCCACATCCATCACTTTGTGGTTCCACGCTGGCCCGAGTTCAAGACAAATCATCTAGAATGTCAACCCTGTGAATTTGGCAGACGCTGAAATAGCCTCATTCGTTGGATCAATCGGAGTTTGAGGATAACATAATTATTGATTTAGTTTTTTTTGTACGATTAATTACAACTCGTTTGTTTGTTGGTTTATTTGTAGGACGATCTGTTGTATGTTAATAATTATAATTTCTGATTATTTGGATTAATTACTGCAAATGTTGACGTTAAAAATTGGAAATGGAGCAATTGAAAAACAGTGGATGAACAACAGCAGCTGCATTATTCATCTCGCAGATTTTGTCTCGTGGTGGTTTGCTGATAAGAAATAATGGACATGATTTGTCTTGAACTCGGGCCAGCATTGGACCAGAAAGTAATGGATGTGGGCTGTGGCCGTGACTCATTGGTTCCTGTACACACGAGAAAGGTCTGCTTCGTTGCTCAGTCTCTTCATAAGGCCACTCAGCTTATCCACTCCTAGAGGTCTATTCTCATACTATGTTGTATTGGCTCGCAACCAACTTCGTTTCGGATTGGAGTAGTTTGTCGCAATGTGGGTTGAGTTTTATCAAGTACAAATTAAAAGCTGTTATGTGTATCCGTCGTTGCTGCCGTCGCTTCTGTATAATTATTCTGCCTAGGCACTCAAATGACTCTGTCATGAATTCCTCCTTAGTTATTCTTCGTCTCGTCGGAATGGCTTATCGTTGCCTATCCCTGCCTTCTTCGTCTGTATCAAAAGTAAAACTACTCTTTGTCAGAATATCCGTAATTGTTTATGCCAAAATTGTTTATGCCAAAATTGTTTGTGCTTCTATGACTTAGCGATAAAAATGTGTACCCTTGAATATTTCGTACCATGCAGTTCGTTGAGCGTTTCAAATTTTTCATTCTACTGAAAAAGCAACTAGTCCTCTGTTGCTGTTGTTTCTGCAAACCGTTTGGAACCAGCTCTAGTACGCCACCCACTGCGGTAGCCGTCAATCTAAAGTTAAAGTAGGGATCTAAAAGGTTCCCATGGCACTTTGCAAATTAATTTTGTTGACAACATTTCTGTGCGATATCGAGTTCTATCACCACGTCTCTTAGCCAATCAGATTACGAGAATCCAAAATGCTATGTTATAATTATAATTTAGCTATGGGGTACGTCAAATGAAATGCTAGCATGTTCACGGTAACATTTTGCTAGGTAGTATGCTTCCAGACATGCACCGTTTCATTTACTCAATCATCTCACAGTCTGAGTTTTCAAAATAATTATGTCAACAACTAGCAAGCAAATACAAAACGACAAAATGTATTGAAAAACCATCACCAAAACATCTACACAAGATGCAACTTTACTTTACTCTGATAACATAACGGTTAAAATTTTGAGCATTCCGCAGGCTACATTGCCAAGATGACTAGACTTTCGCAGATATTTCCTCAGTTGTAGTGGGTTCTTTTTGACCTGGTTCCTTCATTTCTTCATTAGTTTTTTCTTCGGATTTTTTCCGATGTGATGGATCATTGATCAGTTTACGTTTGACTAGGACCAACATAACAAGTACAATGATGAACGTTACCAGAGAAAATCCTGCTAATACAAAGTAAGTGTATCCAGCACCCACATCCAGCGTTAACGCATAGATGTTTGGCGCTAGTACAGAAGTAATTAACGTACAGACAACACCTGCTGTTTCCAAAACACTGATTGCCTTTCCTGCATCCTTTTCAGCTACAAGTTTTGTCACTCTGCCTCGAAGTACAGCTGGTGCCAGATACATTGTTATTCCAAATATGTTTACAAGGAACAGCATCAACGTAGTCTTACTTAGTCCTACAAGCAACATTAAAATCACCATTGACGCTGGACCAATCAACAAAAGTACAAAGTCCCCTGCTCCACAACAAACTGTAAGCAATCTTGTAACTGTCCATGGTCCAATACCACGAACAAGGGCATTGAATGCAAGATAATATCCTACTTCCAATGAAGAGAAATTGAATGGAGAATGTACTACGTACAATACCCTGATAGATGATTCACCACGTGTTGCTGCTAGTAAGAAGAGAAATGCCGCCAGAGATATGATGAAGTTATTCCGGTACTGTCCTCCAAGTGTCACCTTGAATGATGTCTTGAAATGAACCCAAGGGTTGAGACTTTTCTTTTCATTGCTGTTGGTTGATTCAGTAAGAGGAGTTGGTTTTGCAAGGAAGAATATATAGGCTATATTTATCCCGGAAAGAACAACGACTGTGCCAAAGACTACTGGATAACCAAATTTTTCAAGAAGGATTCCTGAAAGTAAGCCGGCAACAATGCCTGTCAGCACATTTTCCCCTTGCAGGAATGTCATCCTTCGGTTTCTTCCTTCAGGTGTACTTGTCCTTGCGATGTATGCGCCAGAAACAACATGCAGCCCAGCTATATCGCCATAGATTGTAGCCAAGAAAGAAATAGCAACAATGAACAATGGTGAACTGTTTGAAAAGTAAGCACATACCAGGAAGAGAGCTGCTTGGAGGCTAATTGCAAATGGCGGTATGAACATGGCTCTATATGGATTGAGACGATCGACAACGGAGCCCAAAACCATTAATGTGAAACATGCCGGGAGATATCGAGCAACATAAGTCATTGATAACCAGAATGAGGCATCCTGTTGGGTGTATTCTTGCTGAGTTGTATGCAGATCGAGGTTTGAGCAGATGGTGTCATTAAAATGACGGAGGCAGGAGTTATGCTTGAGATATTGAGGAACCACGGCTTGTAAGATCCGGTAGCTTGTCATTTGGAGCCAAACGAAGATGTCAGCAGTCACGTTGACTGCAAGAAGTCGACGGCAATCCATTCAAAGCAGAAGTGTTGACGTGATCCTGAAAGTTATATCCAGTATAGTGATGACGGAATAGCAGCTGCGAAAACAAAAGAAAACTCTATTAAATACACTAATTCGGTACGTTCGCTTTCTTGATAGATTACCAGTTAAACGAAAGTATGATTTTGTTGGTAGCTGGCTCGTCGTGTCAAATGATCTTTTTCGACTCACGGTTCCTGTCAAAACCAGTGGTGGATTGACTACTTTATTTTTGTAGTTCGCTACAACTACAACTACAAGAAAAATAATGTAGTTAGTTTCAACTATTCACTACATCTCCCAAAAAGTAGCTAACTACTTCGCTGCTGACTACTTTTATTTTCTAACAGAGTCAATCAGAAGCAATAATGTTCGCTTTTTATCATTATTCACAAAGTATACGACTTGTTAGCGATGAAGACTTTAATCACTGGCTATATCATGCCACTTCAAGTCGATAATAATAATTATTGTGGGCAATGTCACCTAAACTTTCAAGCCGTTTTTACGAAACAGTGTGCTGCCGTCTCGGAAATTGCAATGTGGAAAAAGTAGCCAAAATGATTGCCTTCAGTCAGAAAGCAGTTCGCTACAAACTACACTTCTTTTGTTAAAAAGTAGTTAGCTACAGCTGCAGCTACTTTTTGAAAAATGTAGTCAATCTACTTCGATACAAAGAAAAGTAGTTCGCTACAAGAAGCTAACCAATAAGTCTATCCAGCAGAACGAAACGTGGATTGTTTCACTGTTACCATGGTGAACCGGGAGTGTATGCCGTGTAGGGGATTTGTGCTGATTTGAGGTTATGTCTGACTCAATTTCGAGTCATCTAAATCAATCCTATGACTCTCTGCTGAGGCAAGCCCTTGGATAGTAATGGCTTAGATTCATAGCCACCGCTATCAAAGAGACTCGGGTTTGTAGACCATTTGGTGAGATATAAGCCCTACGCCAGCCAGCCACTCCCTGACGTCATCGCCTTCATGCTGACCGAGATGCGCCATCAAGGAAACATCCTGGTGGTATAGCATATGTGGTATTGAATGTTAATTTGTCTTTCTTTGGTGTTATTTTATCAGCCGCGTTTGACAGTGATTTGTGACGTAGTTTATTTAACAAGTACATTAATAGGTAAAGGGAAGGCCTCTGCAAGTAACACTGAACAGTTATCACACGGTTTTCTATGTGATATGGCCTGGTATCATCACGAGAGGCAGGTTAGGAGACACGAGAAAGACATCAGAAAATCTTGATTCGTAAGCAAGAATTGAGACCTGTATTTTCCTCCCGCCTTGCTTAAGTTATGTAATTTAAATTTGTGTGGAGAATTTTGTTGGAGGTTGAATTGCGCTTTCTGTCGAAAGGCTTGTTTTTGACTCACAGTAACTTAATACTGCTTTCGTGTTCCTTGTTTCTGCCAGTATAGTTAATTTATCTAGATGGCCTCCATTAACAGAGCTGAGGTGTTGCTTAGTCTCTGCATAATTTCAATAATTGATCTGCCAAGTCGATGCCGAGTCAAATTTGTTAGGTTGCTTGTTGCCGGTCGCCATTATGAAACAATATCACACGGTTTCCTATGTGATATGCCCATTGATAACACATAGCTCTTAGTCAATCAGATAGCGAGAATCCAAAATTTTATGTTATAAAATATAATAATCATAATAAGTATAATTATTTTGATTTAAAATATGACGTGAGTCAGCTGCTAGAGCTTCTATCTTTTATCTTATGTTAGCACAAGCCGATATTGCATTGCGGGCGCACAATTGTAGTTTGAGGATTTTGCGGGCCTATTAAAGACACGAAAACAAGATTATGACAACACGCTTAAATACATTTTGTGGATTATTTGAGAAAGGTGTAGTGAGCTCTTTTACTTTGCAACTGCCATTAAATACAATGTCTCACATATAATTATGTTGAACTCGATGGAAATTGTTATTGATAAAACAATGTTTTCCTGAGACTTCCAGAACCAGAGATACCTCTGAACGTTGCCAAAAGAATCGCGAACAAAGATGGTGCGGGTAAGTACTCTTCTTTCAAGTTCTAGACTTGTTGTCTGCCAAATAACCTTTTGGAGTTGGTTTATCACGATAAACCACGTGCTTTCTCCATCTCGATCGCGTTTCCAACGACTTCGCGCTTCCTAGGACGACGTCTAGAAAACTCCAATGGCTGCGGCCAACTTTGCACGATCTTCAAAGATCATGCGGTATTGTAGAAATATATCCCAGTGATACCTTTTGTAATATAAAGCCTTTTCTCAATCACAGTAGGATACCAGATGTTCTTCTCGATCGTCTTCATTTATTTCCATAGAGTGTATTAGCTGCACCCCCACACGAAATTCGCGATATCTCGATTATCATTTGAGAGAAAGTTTCATGCCGTGATCAAACTGGTCGGTAGTAAGTATGTATGATGTATTGTTTCCTGATCTAAATCACTTGGAAAGGACACATTTTTGGTCAGCATGCTAACTTAAAGCTCTTTCAAAAGTAAAGGAATACTTAACACTGCTCTTAGACGACTCTCGTGTAAGGGATCATCTATGATGTGTCATTTCGTTCACTTAGATGCGAGTTGCTCGAGCGTCGAAGGTAAGGAACTCGGTTATATGGACTGGATAAACGCCATGCCATCCAAAACCAAGATCGATCCATCGGAATATGGGCAAGGAAAGGACCAGCGACTCTCGATGTAATTGCCTAATGACGAGATTTTTATTTGCCAATGAGCCATCTGATGACGCCAAAGTAAACGACACATTTGCAAGAGCATGGCACAACACTTCACACAGACTGACACCGGCTCTTTTTCCTACGAAAATCAGGCGGGTGAATAACTGTCTATCACTTTCGACCATACGGGATTAATCTTTCTTGTTAGCGGCACTCCGAAGCTTTCTCTTGAGTGAAAAGATTTCCAATATTTTCTTCTGCAATGGATCGTGGAAATTTATTTTGCTTGAAGTTAAACGAAGAAGAAATGAACCTATTTACACACTCTTCTACGATGGCTTCCGCTTCCCGCATTGCGGTCGCACATGTGGAAGATGGTACCACACCAGAGCTGATGTTCACAAGATTGTCATACCCTGATGTGAATGGGTTTATCATCTGCTCGACGCATCCGACAACTTACGCAACAGAGTCATTCAAGGCGCTTTATCCGGCCAGGTCTTGTTGACACTGCGCTTCACACTCTTTTCTTGCTGAACTATGCTGACAGGGAGAGACGGCAGGTTTCTACCACATCGCACACACGACTTCCAACTTCTCGGCATCGTGCAACGTAGAGAACGGAATATCTGAGTAAATTGTCAATTTAATTAATGACCGATTCTCTATAGTATTGTTACAACTGTAGCACAATTATTATCGTTTTATTTTTATCGACGCTGTAGGCTGCTGTACCAAATGTAAACACTGGCTTTGTGATGCATGCCATGATGCAAGTGCTTTTTTCCCATTCCATTAATACAATTATGCAATGATTAGCAACTGCCTTTGTTGTCTACCGCGTGTAGCAGGGTAAACCAGCATCCTTGGGCAAATTCTTTTCTGACCTAAAACCCATTCCAGTTTGCCCCTATCGGTAATGCGCATTTAGAACATCACGGAGCGAAACAAAGGATTTTTAGGGCAGAATTCCATACTGCCCCAAGTGATGACGACATTCTAACTTGACTGAGGACTCCTGCTGTTGAGACGTAAACAAACAATTCCACACAGAGAAGCCTTTGATACAGCATTTTACGAGCATACTTGCGTGACCTGCCAGGCATCTTGGCTTTTGTACGGACAGACAGACAAACACTAATGAAAGCCTCCTGTTAGGATAGAGTGCTGTCGATTGGGATGCAATCTAATTTAACCATATTCACTACCAGGTTGGAGGGGGGATGCATTTGAAGACGGAAAACGGAAAATTAAGGCCTTTTTACTGGAAAACCTTGGTGGGGCGCTGCTCCTCTTGCCTTACTGGACGAGCCGCCACTGCTTGACATGGCAGCACGTCCAGGCTGAGAAATAATCCAATGTTGGACCGCACTTCTATTCAGCGTGTAACCAATAATCCCACCACTCGTCTTACACTAACGATTGACCGTCTGTTTAATGACCTGATCACAGGCTGTTGCGGAAAGCTGTATCGTTCCTGCTGCTGTACTGTCCATTTCCCTTCCTAAGATGAATTATGTGCAGATGGGTGGGACAGCGATAGGTTTACCATCTCCAGCCAGTACACAGGCAAGTAGCGAGCATAGTTCAGATTATCGTAGGAAAATTACCACGGCATCATGTGCCGAACGACAGACAAATATAGAAACCAATCTGATGGCATGGTGGCCCGAATGAACTGCATAAGCAAACCAACAATGTCAATGTAAGAGCTCCAAAACTTGAATGTTTCGCTTGCGGCACATTGCTCGTTTATGAATGCTTGATAGTCGTTGATGATAGATAAGACATTTTCGTCTTTAGAATGTCTTCCAAAAGGCTTGAAGGGAACACATATAATACACTGGCAAAACTTTCTCGAATGACGGAAGATTTGTTTCCAGAAACTGATGACAGGTACGCCTCTAATCGCATTCTGCTTAATGCCTCGAACATTACCTTGTGGCATCGTATGCTGCGATTGTAATGGCGACCTTCTACAACAGCATTTGCTGAACCTTAGGCCATCAATCCAGATTCGATTAAAAAATATCCAGCAATCCAGCATCTCTGAAACGCTTTCCGATTACGGACAGAAAGTTCATGCTAGTATGAAATTCGCCCAAACGAATTACAAAGCAAGAGGAAAATTGGTCCTTATCCCAGCGAATTTCTTGTGCTTTTGCATAAATGGCCAAATCAAATGCTAAAACAATTCCGTTGACTTACAGGGTATCACTCATATCTATGCCTCTTTGCAGAAGTTTAAATACGGTGCTCATTTCGGTTGGCGATATCTCTATCACTGGCAAGTAGGCAACTACAGACTTGACAAGAGAGAAAGAGAGAGAGTTTATGAATATATTTCACCCGTTGCAGGGTAGATAATTGGTACAAAACTAATTTTTAGATAATTGATATTGAATAATTGATACATAATACATAACTAATAGATGGAATAATTGCAGTTAATTGTTCTCGATTTCCTTAACATAACATTGGTACGACTTGATAGCAGGACAGTTCAATATGTGCGAGTAAGCAGATGCAGTCAGACCACATTCTTTACACACACATAGAGGCGACGGTTTGTGAAAGGAGTGATC
Organism: Calvadosia cruxmelitensis; assembly: GCA_900245855.1. NCBI lineage: Eukaryota > Metazoa > Cnidaria > Staurozoa > Stauromedusae > Kishinouyeidae > Calvadosia > Calvadosia cruxmelitensis. The sequence continues at coordinate 17,510 of OFHS01002167.1, forward strand.
ACAACAGATGTAGTGATGGAAACCTTGTGTTGAGACGCGAGCAACAATTGATCGGTTGGGTTGATTTGGAAGCCTCCACCAGGAACAATTTAGCATAGGCGCTTTGAGGTGTCCATCAGAAGAGAAGGTTTCGTTTTCGTATGTAATACATTTTTCACGTCATCCAAATGTACGGGATTGAAGCAATACGAACCAGCTAGTTCCATTGACAATGGAAGAACTTGGGTTAAGAAGAACAATAGAGTGTTGGATGTGGAAGAGGAGACGTGGAGAACGTTCTTAATAAATTTGGCTTGGATCATGTGTAACAAAATAAGGTGAGTTTGACGCAGATAGTACGAGATCAATTGGAGACCATAGGTTATCATCGGGACAATCTTCATCTTGAATATATGAAGGGCAATGTCAAATGAAATCCTATGCAGATGTTGGAGAGATCCAATGGCAAGCAGAGCCTTTTGCTTTTTCTTTGCGATGTGCTCGATGAATGTCATTGATTGCTGAAGGGTTATGCGAAGATAATCGTAACTCTTGACAAACTGAAGTTCATTCTTATCATAAATCAACTTGTCACCGATTCTGAGATGACCACATTTTCTAAACTTCATTGCTTTTGTCCTGCTATTATGTACTTCAAGGACGTTTGCACGACATAAAAGTACAATTTCGTGTAGACCAGCGTCCTGCTCGTCGCCGGAGGTGAATTTTGTTGGGGGGTTGTGGGCATGGCATTAGGGCTGGGGGTCTCCCCAAACCGTTTATGGTCGCAACATTTTAATACTTGCTTCACACTGTAAATTCTGTAACTTGGCATAGCATGGCAGCATTGATGAATGTCATGTAAAAACGGGTCGTGCTTTCTTACTCAGCGAATTTTTCTGTTTTGAGTTGTGTGCTGTTTGGGATTGCAATATCTATTTCAATAATATTATTGCCTAGTAAAGAATTAAATAGAGGTGAACAGCTTTTATATCATTTTGGTCAGGTCTGGTAGGTTGAGAAATTTCCCTCTGGAGAAGCTGGTTTGTTTACGCGATTGCGCGGCTATCTGCGCCCACCAGTTCCCATAGCAACGATTCTATTCTGGGTGCAAGTGTGAGGTGTCAGATGACGTCGACGCAGAGAAGAGAAACTGAACCGAATCCTGCTATTTTGCGTCACGCGAGAATAGCAGGATTTCGGGATTCAAAAGAAAGGAGGGAGGGAGGCAACATTCCACTTTTGGCCAATCACAGGACGATCACGTGACCTTTCCTCCTGCCTGCCGGAGAGGAGCAGGACGGATCTGACGACGTTGTCGTCCAACAAAGCAAAGGCACTCGAACCCATTCAATTGAGATGGTAATTAGGCAACGTAAACAATAGTTTGGCTATGTTATGCCACGAGCGTCAGGCTGTCGAAGTTCGGAGTGTTGCTTCGGGTAGCAACAAACGAGCCAAAGAAAACAATGACATTCTGCCTTGTCGTTCTCCCAAACAGCACAGTACAACCATGCACACGAATAATATCAATAGGCTTAAAATGCGTACTTCAAAGGGTAACCTTTTGGAATCATTTTCTTGCTGGGCAGGAATGCATGATGCTTTGCTACGCCACTGGTCTAGACCATGTTGAACAATGGCGGGATATTTAGAGTAAATGACAAGATCATTGGCGAAGAAAAGAGAGGATAAGTCATAGATATGGCTGAGCCTTGTTCCAAGGTCTGCAATATGGAGAATGAACAAAGTGGGAGAAAGGCTGTCTCCCTGTACAACACCATGATGTTGAGAAATGGTTTCCGTAAGGCAAACTCCGTCGTTGATTTGAATGTACTTATGCTGTAGCAAGCTTTGGATAATTTTCAAAATATGTCCATCAATTCCAAATTGATCTTTCAACTTCACAATGAGATTTGTTCAACTAATCGTGTCAAACGCCTTTTTAAAATCGACAAAGGTGGAAGATAACGTGCCTCTTTTACAAGAGAATCGAAGCAGTACATCATTTATTAATATTTTCAAGGGAATCATTGTACTCTTGCCTCTTTGAAAGCCATACTGATTTGGAGGAATTAAATGGGAAACATTTTCAATTATTCGTTTGTTGATTAGAGCTGTGAAGACTTTAAGTGGACAACACAGTAAGGCGATGCCTCTGTAATTTCCAGGTTCACTGTGACTTCCCTTACCTTTGTATAGGATCTTGACTATGCTGTGTTTCCATCGGGTTGGAACTTTGCCTTGTTTCAAGCATAAATTGTACAAATCAGTCCATAATGGCAGTAATTGATCAGAGGATTGCAATATATGTTCATCTGTAATAAGATCGATTCATGATGCTTTCCATTTTCCAGTGGACATGATTACCGCAAGAACTTCGTCTTTGATGAAAGGAGTATTATATCAAGCAGAAGTTGAACGAAAATCGTGTTCAGAATGTGGAAATTGTGGAGGCTCATTGTACGGGTCTAGTAGTGTTGTAGGATAAGTAGGTTGAGTGTTGATGCAAGGCAGAGGCAAGTGGATGTAGTTGAGTATATAATTGTGGCAGATACGACGGAGGGTAGCCAGCCCGTCCGAAAGCTCGAGAGTACAGATTGCAAGAGAGTTAACATTACGAAATACAAGAGATTTATAGTGACTGACGGAGGGCGCTGATTGGCGGTCTGTGTTGTGACGTAATTGCTTGATGAGACCGCCACAGTGTCTTGAAATGGACAATCAATCTTGACTGTTCGATAGGTGCAACTTGGGAAGAATAATGTGTCTTGAAAAGCGCCCATGGCTTTTTCTGTATAATCTCAAGTCGTCGAATTAAGGAGAATTCTTCAAACTGAGTAGGTTTACATTTAATAAAAGATGAGTAGCATCTTCTATCGACTGAATATTGCTGCCGAATAACCTAATTACTGGGATCTTTTATAACAGAATAGAGCAGGGATAACAGGGACGTTTTCAACTGTCGACACTCTCCATCGAACCAAGGCTTGTGCTTGTAATGCTTGATCTTTACAAGAGGACAGGATGATATCAAAGCAGTTTCAATATGCTGTAATGCATCATCCATATTTCCGCATTGTAGTTCCTTTTCTGCTAATTTCAAATCAGGGTGATTTGCCTGTTTTATTAAATCCACTGTTCTTTTCAGGCGTGGTTTTGATTCCAACTTGTTACGTGGTTGATTACAAAGGAACGTAGAATAGACTTGCTGATGCTTCCGTGAGCAACATGACTTAATTTCTAGCTGTATTACTTGTTCTTTTGATAAATTAGTGAATACGAGATCAATTGTACTGCTACCATTTGGACCAATGTATGTGTGGGCACTTGCGTCATTGATCATATGAAATTTAAAGTTCTAGTAAATGACTTTGTAAAGATACACCTCTTTCAGTTTTCAATTCTACAATTGAAATCACCAAGCAAAAAAATGATAAATTACTTGTGGTAGTCGACAAAGCGGCTGTAATGTTGTTGAGGATAATGGTAACTTCCGTAGAGGGTGTAAAATAGAAACAAAACCTGTTACAGAACTTAGTTTGAATTCCAATATAACATTGACCACTGCTGATCAGAATCGGAATATAAAACCTTTGCATAAAATAAGTAGACCTTCACGGGGACATGTTCCACGATCAGAAGGCGGGATTGCTGATGAAAAGAAAGGATAATAGTGTCGGATTGTTGTAGGGCAACTTAGGAGGTACGTTTCTGTCAGGAGTTTTGCATCGGCATTTCTGAAAGGATCGACCTCAGGAATCGCGCTCATTAGTGTTTTAAAACCTTCCACATTCCAAGGCAGGGTTCTTATTTGAGTGTTAACTTCTGATGTCGAAAGTAGTCACTGAGAATTGGAACTTCCAGACGATGTGATTTCAACGACTTCACCAAAACTGATTTAGCATCTCTTTTCTGGATTGTCCTCTTTGGTTTTCCTTAGAAGACACCTTAGATCATAAGCTGCCTTCTGTTGTGCAGGAGTCAGATCAGGACCAATAAAGATATTTTTTCTGTGCGGAAGAGATGTTATCTTCTTTGCGGCTTTCAAAAGCTCTTTCTTTTTCTCAGGACCAAGTTGAACTGAGATGGGCTGCGTCTTTCCTGGCCTTTTGCTTCCCAAGCGTTTATTTCTGTTTCCAAACAGGAAAGTTCAACACCTATTTCGCAAGCTATTTCTTTAACTTGATCAGCATCAGACGAATCAACTTGATCAGAGACACCCGTGATGACAATATTAGCCTCTCTTGCAGTTTGAGCGGTCTGTTCTGATTTCATCCGCTTGGCCAAATCAGCAATTGGAAGCGAACAGGACACGACTGAAGCGTAAGACTTTTGAATTTCTTGTTCTCTATTGCCAATGGAAATATTGCTAGCACTCATAGCAGACTTAAGATTTTTCCATTCTAGTTTGAGAGCCTTGCTTTCTGTGATCTCATTTTGTAGTCTCAAGGAGACTGAATTGACTTTAAGAAGAAGATTTGTGATTTCTGTTTGTTGTTGTCAGTGGCGAAGCCAGCTGCGGAGCAGCTTCCTGCTAACCCCGCCGGAGGCTAAAATTTTTTGAGGTTGGGGGCGTGGCAGGTGATAGTGGGGACGTCGAAAAATGTCAAGATATTCACATTTTGATATTTAGTAATTATTCTATTCGCGGTAATAATATAAATCACCGTGTATTGTCGCATTAATAATTTCTAGACATTAATTTGGCTATTTAAGTTCTATTTTTCAGTTTGGTTTGTATTGTTTGGCTAGAAAAATAGGCATACTATACAACAAAAGATGTCTAGCATGTGAGCTTTATTGCCTGCTTAAAGGATGATTATTGACTCGCTGTAGCAGTTAAACAGCAGTAACTACAATAATATTGTAGTTATATTAATTTTATTTTCACAGCTGTACTTGTACCAAATTGAGCCTCAGCGGTTTCTCAACAAACTTCTCGATTCTTAGCTGCTGCAATTTACAATCGAGCTCCTTCTCAATAAGCACGTCTTCGTGCATCGAGATACTAAACAATGCAGCCAGCCTTTTTTACCCCCACAGTACAGCGAAGACGAGTTCATTCTTTTCTGGCAAGAGAACGTCTTCTACGGAGTCCCTGTTATGGTTTCACTGTTTGCAGTCCCATTTCCTTCTTCCCCGTGTTCTTCCCAAAGCGACTGCCGCATTATTCGTGGAAACCATGTGACGTAGTAACGCTTCTTTGTTGACCTTGC
>OFHS01002168.1:6830-22703 GCA_900245855.1 Calvadosia cruxmelitensis
CCATATTTTTGACTGAGTTCTGGAAACCAGAGAACCTAGTCTGGATCCACCCCTGCATACGACCCAGCACCAGTCCATGGGCCTCTCCGATTACTCTGGCTCCAAAGAAGTTCGGCAGTTACCGCTTCTGTGTCGACTTTCGCCGTGTTAATGCAGTTACTCTCAAGGATGCCCACCCCATGCCGCGTATCGAAGACATCCTTGAACAGCTTGGAGGAGCCCAGTATTTTACTACGCTTGATTTGGCGTCTGGCTATTGGCAAGTACCCGCTCGGGAGCAAGACCGTCACATCATCGCCTTCTCCGTCGGTCTTGCTCACTATGAATTCAATGTCATGCCGTTCAACCTTACAAATGCAACTGCTACCTTTCAAAGAATGAGTTTCAGCTTCTTCACGATTGCCCCGGCTGCATGGTTTATATGGATGATATAATTGTATTTGCTCCTACTTTAAGCGAACATGCCCGTCATCTCACTGAAGTGTTCTCTCGCCTCAAGTCTGCCGGTTTGAAACTTCGTCGCGATAAATGCACCTTCGCTGCAACCAAAGTCAAGTTCCTGTCACATGTTGTGTCTGCTGATGGCCTTCAGCCTGACCCCGATAAACTCACCGCTGTCAGAGACTTTCCGACGCCAACTTCTGCCGCATCCGTGCGAGCCTTTCTTGGCCTTGCTAATGATTACCAGCAATACATACCCCAATTTGCCACAATCGCTGCCCCACTCTATGCATTGACCCGTGGAACGTCTTCCCCATTCGCTTGGACCACCCCCGCTGAACACTCTTTTGGCCTGCTGAAGTCCCATCTCTGTGACACCCCTGTCTTGGCTTTACCGGATTTCTCTTTACCTTTTGTTCTCCATACCGATGCCAGTGATGTCGGTTTTGGCGCGGTGCTGTCCCAGTACCTTCCCAATCACGAAGTTGTCATTGCCCATGCTAGTCGCAAACTCTCCGCCGCAGAGGCAAATTATTCCGCCACGGAAAAGGAGTGCCTCGCTATGGTCTGGGCTGTTGCCCATTGGCGCCATCTGCTACTGGGGAAAGCTTTTCACATTGTCACGGACCACCAGTCTCTTACTTGGCTCCAATCTCTCCNAGGACCCAATTATCCGTCGATACCGCCAATTATGGTCACAGTTGACGATGCAGCATGATGCCTTGCACCCGCAGCGTTTCTGGATCTTCCGTATTGGTCGCTTTACAGTCTGCCCGACCTACTCTATACTCAGGCTCGCCCATGACACTCCCTCGGCGGGACATTTTGGAATTACCCGCACCCTTCATCGCCTGTCCACACGATACTACTGGCCTGGAATGCGGCAGAACGGCGAAGACTGGCTTCTAACCTGTGATGCCTGCATCCGACGTAAAACTCCATCTCCACGCGTCAACGCCCCACTTCAGCCGTTCACTGTCCGTGGACCAATGGATTTTTGGGTTATGGATATTCTTGGCCCTCTCCCTGCTATACTGCTGCTGGTAACCGATTTATTGTTGTCATGAGTGACCATTTCACTAAATGTGTTGAGGCTCAGCCCTTACCCAACCAACTTGCATCTACTGTTGCCCGAGCGTTTGCCACAGATATCATTAGCAGACACGGCGTCCCCCTCAAGTTATTGACCGACCAAGGATCGAACTTTAGTCAGAACTTATGAAGAACGTGTGCTTACTCTTGGGAACAGCGAAGATTCGTATATCACCGTATCACCCATAAACTGATGGTCAAGTCGAGCGTTTTAATCGTACCCTCGAGAATGTTATCTCTGCTTAAGTTAATAACCGATGTTCATCTTCCCATGGCTCTCCTTGCCTATCGCAGCAATCTTCACTCCGCCACGCAAGTTCCGCCGTTCCGCGCTGTCTTTGGACGCGAAGCCCGTCTACCACTTGATTTTACATACCCTCCCCCAAACTACGACCTCATGAACACGATGGATCCGTCTTACCCTACCTAGCTACACGATGTCATTCGCTCTACCTGCGAAGTTGTTCAGCGCAACCTTCACGATGCCCACCAGCGCAATGCTGCTCTTTACAACGACCGGGGTGGACGGAACGAAGCAAAAAGTTTTCAGTTGGCGAGAAAGTCTGGTTATATTCTCCTGCTGTCCCACGAGGCTGTACTAAAAAGTTTCACCAACCATGGTCGGGACCATTTGTTATTCTCGACTGCCTTGGAGATGTTAATTACCGCATCGAGCACAGTAGTCACTAGTCAGCCTACCCGTCAGTTCGTAGTTCACAGGAACAGACTTAAGGTTTGTCCAGAACGAGCCGCCTTACTGCTGTTGGAACCCGTCATTTGCCATTCAGATGAAGTCACAGAACATGATGAAGCGCCGTTTGATAACAGCCCTACCGTACCTCGACCTACTCGCAACCGTCGAGTGCCTTCACGCTGTCAGGACTACATTCTTGACGATGTCATTGTAGAAGACGCTCTCTAGCGGGAGGGGGGATGATGTAGATTTTTGTGTAATGCAATCTCTCCTTTGTTGTCGTGTACAAGGGGGGCATTTTCAAAGGCTTGATTACTGCTGTGCTTCGCTAGTATTTACGGTGCAGTTTTCAAAATTTTTAGTGTTGTTCTACTTTTGAGATTATTTTGCGAAATCTGCTTCGAACTATATTTATTTCACTTCAAGAGTGGTAACCTCGTAAAGTTTAGTTTCCCGAGTGTCTGATGCATTAAAGGGTTTATGCTATGACAGCCACGTGTTTCTGAGTTGAAATCAACACTTTTGACAACCAAGAAGAATCGTTGAAGTTAACCATTAAAGAAACGAGTACTGTTGACTGCATATCGAACACAGCAATTTTGTGGTGTAATCCCATGTGGCAGAGGTCAACTGGCATGAATCCGAAAATGCATTGAGGCTGCACTTAGTCAATTCACCATGCGAAGTCCCAATGCTTTTCGGTATATACGTGAGTTGACCTCTGCCGCAAATGAAGATGCAAGAAAAATGCTTTGCTTCATCATCATCATCATCATCATCATCATCATCATCATCATTTATTGTGTTACCCAATAAGCCATTGGCTTTTTTTCATGGGGCACAGACATAATAAATAGGTTAGAAACGCAATCAGCCATACACTTGTCAATGATAGTCAATTTTAATCATTGTTCTTGGTTCTCAAAATTGTAGATTTTATCTCTAAACTACGTGCAAAAACAAATGTATCCCGTCATGCATTGGGACTGCGCTTGATCCAATATTCTTCCTTTTGTGATGAAAGCTCATACGGAAACGTATGATTAAGTTACTTGCCAGACAGTGGTATGCATAACAAGATTAGCAGTGCTTACGCGCATGCGTACAACACACCTGACAAGGTAGGAAATACTGATGATCATATAAAAGGAAATGCGGGAGAAATATTGAAAATGAACGTATATGGAATAAAACTGTTATCGTTTCCAAGCAAAATGATTGGAAAGAAAAGGACAGTACAATTTCTCGCCCGGCCAGATGCTCCTCGATGGATAGTAGGCAACCTGTCATTACACAGAGAACCTCCTCGTTTGTGTGATGCGACATTATTACACTAGGATTAACTTTATGCAACGATATGATGATGATCATCATCATCATCAGTTTCCCCGTGCGCGTTGATGGCAATAATTTTGACTCCTCAAACTCATTGGACTGTTTCGTTGCTGTTCTGGGATGGGTCGTCGGTTGGATGTATCTTCTGTGATCTTGGTAGCTGGGGCACCATACCACCTCCGAAGCCCGTCAATCCATCAAAACCTTGGACTGCCTGCAGAACGTCTATTGCGGTCAGGTATAGGTCGCTGATCAGCGTTGGGTGAAGTGTGTGTCGTTGGTAGTAGCCATTTGAATTGTTGCTTGAACACTCCTTCTTGTGTGAGATACCAGCGGTCACCGATCAAATCAGTAAGGGTATCAGGTATCATTGGACACAAAGTCGTTCCACTTGATACTTAGCATCATTCGCCACATCGTTCTACCAAGTGAATCTACCGCCTTTGCATCTGTTACTTTGAGAGACCAGGTTGAAGCACCATATAAAGCTTTCGACATGATTACTGCTCTTGCGAGGTGTAGGTGTATAATGATGATGCCTTATATGAAATTATACTCGATATACATCCTCCAAAGTTCTTGCATTCAAGACAGTATTGCTCACTTTCAAAGATGAGGATATATACACAATTTTCAAATCTTTTTTTTTTTTTTTAATTACAGTAAAAACAATATGTACATTTTCTTAAAAATTGTACTATATAAAAGATTAAAAAAATCTGGACGGTCTCATGGCAACTGACGATTGCTGAAATTTCAAATCTGGACTGACTCAATATGGCAACTAACGATTGCTGCAACAAAGTGCTCGTCGCTACACATCGGAAATCGAAATCCGCACATTGATTATCACTTGAAGGATTGCCTTCTTCCCAAGGTTAAAGATTCATTCGCGATCTTAACGTTTTTATTTGTCCAGATGATTTAAAATTCTCCACTCAATGCAAGCATATTTCTCGTAAAGCATACTGCCTCACAAATTATTTATCTGAACTCTTTATCATGGAATCATCATGGACATTTAGTTATGGCATCCATGAAAAGTAATTCTGGTGAAAATGTGTAATGCACTGTAATTAATTTCCATACAATTGAGAATAATAAAATTACTCCCGAAATATTAACAATACCTGTACCTGGTACTGAACTTATTTATCAATTAAGAATTAAATGTATCATAAAAACCTGACCTGATTATTTAATTAAAAATTAAAAATCTCATCCTTCAAGCCTCTTCAAGACGATTTTTAGAGTACAGTGGTTGTCATAATCTAGCCATTTTAAGACATGTCATTCGCAGATAGAAATTTTGTCTTAAAAAACCGAAAGTTTGCTTGTGCTTGAATTGTTTGCTTGTGTATGAAATTAAAAATTATATAGACGTTTGGTTTGACGTAACAAGCGTTGGAGTGAATATTTAGCGTTGGCTCAGATGATGAAAGTAAATTGTGATTTATTTTGTAATACATATATGATTCTGAAACTTCTTGGAATTGTTCGTTTCATTTTTTTTCTTACTGTCCCACATGGATACAGACGCTTTTATGGATAAACGTAGATGTACGTAGGGGATTTGTTACGAGTTCCACCACCCGCGGGTCTGGCTCATTTGATGCACTTTATATCAAGCTATTTGTGGGCATGAGTCAGTCATCGCAGCGTATAATGACGAAGAAATACTTCATAATGACTGACAACTTTTTTATTCTTTATTAAAATCGTTCATTCCATCATCCGCTTCCACTCTGTGCTTTGAAATGCTACATTACATATCTCAACACTTTCAATGCGTGGTAAATAAGTGCATTGTCACTACAAAGCTTTATACAATAGTTATATTAAAATTCTACAATTTACAAGGGATTTTGCATAATTTGAAGGTCGCATAACACAGTGTATAGTGTTTCTCGACTCGGTGTAGTCGATATGATACGAAGCTAGCATGACTTGGTCTCTATCGCGTTTTCTCCATAAATATGTTCAGCACTTGTTGCATGTTTTAGCACATTTCATCGTCATGAAGTCCGCATAGGTAATGCAAAAACCAGCCTCTGCCAAGCTCGTACATTTTACATTGACATCGTCAGTGCAAGAGGCAGCTATGGATGAAACATAATTGCGGTGAGTGACAGACGGAAGTGGAATGGATGTTGGAAAATGTTGATTACAGAGCTGTAATATTACAGACATATGACAGACAGACAGACAGACAGACAGACAGACAGACAGACAGACAGACAGGCAGACAGAAAGGCAAAGAACAAGAATACTGTCTGCTTACGTTGGCATACTCCACATGTCTTTCTGCAATTAGATGAGACTAATAGTTTGGCGCATCCGTTGTTCTTTGTCAAATGCAAGCAATCATCCTTAAAGTTATTGGTGCAGACTGTAGCATTTTCTACAAAGAAAGAAAGTCAATTCAATAAATTAAATCATGACGCTCGCTCTTTAAAACTCAGATAAATCTTACATTAAAAATACCAAACGTGTACAGTACCAGAATTTTCTATACAAATGTTCATTTGCTCAGTACTGTGCTACTAAATCCTTAACTAGCTACGGTATCTCACAATTTGATAATTTATTCGTATAGCCTCGCCTTATTCTTAGCCTCAATTTCATGTAATAGATTAGTTCCCAGTCCTCTCTCTATTGTAATTATTTTCGCTTGTCAATCATAACCACTATATTAAGCCACTTCCTGCAAAGCGTTCTAATGATGATGCCTGAGCGATCTATAGAGCTGTATCGATCAGTTGTCCGGCAGTTGGATACTGTATATCAAAGGCTTCCGTGGCCAGTATGAGCTTACTCTATTATGTAAGTCGACATGCCGACCGTAAGCTGATAAATCTTCTAAATCAAAGAGATTGATCGTTTGAGACATGTCTAGGTCATTTGAATCAGTTCTCGTAAAATAGAGCCTATTGTGATTATATGTGATGCCGGCTTATCATTAAGGAGCCTTGTTCTTTCATATCCGGACTGCATCACGCCTGGTACACATCGGATCGAATCTGATCGGATTAAGAAGCAGCCTTGTTGAACATTATAAATGTGTGGCATATAATGAAGGAGAAATTCGTACTTATACGATATCAATGAATAAACTGTGGCCTGAATAAAATTCAGCCGACAGGTAAATATCATATTGGAGCTAGTAGAAACGAAAAAAAAACAAAAGAACGCTCGAAAGGAAATTAGATACTAAAGAAAATCTCGAAGTGCAAATCGATGCCTAAAACTGCACTCCGAATCGAAAACGCTGTCATTTAGATTTTTTGAAGCACAGAAACTTGGTAACAGAAAACTTGGAAAGAGTAGTATTCAACAGCTTACTATAAAGTATCAATTCTAAAAAGCAAATTCTTTTCTCTCACCTGATGTAGCAGCGAAGATAGCAGCCACAAGTCCGAGGACGACCAGAAAAAGTATTTGAGATGCCATCTGAAAAAAAGTACTGAGATATTAGATTAATAGAAAATCAGTCAGGCTGCTCGCAACACGAAGGCGCGCTACTCAAGCAACGGCAAGAAGCAAAGGACAAAATTTTAGTACAAATTTGTAAGAGCCTGGTGATATTTTTCTTTATAAACGGCAAATATGTTGTTCCTATTTTAAAGAGCAACATTTCCCATCAAGGAATATAATCTCAACTCTAGGACTAGAATAACATTTTTTCCACGCTGTAGAAGCAAACAAATCAGTAAATGAAAGTTAGCATGATCCAAAAGAAATCATATTATAAGAAAGTTGGTCCTTGAGGCCAAAGCTATAAACAAGAGTACTGTATATTCCTATCTATAAAATATATAATTATTGTACTGTATATTCTTATCTATAAAATATCATACAATCGAAAAACTTGTCCAGTACAGAAAAAAACATATTAAAAGTAAGCTTATTAAAAACGATTGCTTCAGTTTCAAGAAATGACAGCAACACATGAATTTAAAAATGGTTTCAAAACATGTTAACCTCTGCAGATTTTCCCGTACCTTGGTTTGAGATATTTCTTTCGTTGCTTTTCGTTTGGTGTTGAAGTTCTTCTGATGACTGAAGGAGATGCTGTGATTTCTAATGCTCTCCTTCACTGGTTTTATATGTTATCCAAGAACAACAGGCTATTCAAACCCAAACCATTTCCTGTGAAAATCTTAACCGCAACGTGTAATCTTTGAAAGGCGAATTATGTCCTTTGTAAACGTCGCGGTGTCAAAGGCGGTGACGAAAAGATGATCTGTTGTCTATTTACATGTGTCTGACGTAATCACCTTACGGAACTGACGATGCAAACAGAAGTAGGATTAGCAAACAAGCGATGAATTTGAATTACTCACAGACTTGAATGATAGTTAACAAACGTGGGAAAATCTGCAGAGGTTAAACAGTTTTGAAACCATTTTTAAATTCATGTTTTGATGTCATTTCTTGAAAGTGAAGCAATCGTTTTTGAGAAGCATATTTTGTTCTGTTTTGATTTTGTAGTCCCTGGATACGAAGAAACCTGCCAATACGAAGGAGCTGTTAAATATCCCATTTCTCCTTTGTGGTAATATGAACAGGAACAGTGAACGCTATTGTTGACAGCCGCCGTGCTGACTCTTGTTGAGAAGGTTACGTGTTCGTTCTAAATTTAGAGGTAGCAATACACGCCATTCAATTGGTTCTGAGTGGGCCGATTGAATAAGCGAACAGTTATCTAATTGTATGTCATGCGAAAAGAACACTGCTTTCTCACCCTAAAAGGATATTGGAGTCGCTTCGTTAATTTCAAATCACGTTTCTTACTTTCGATAAGTTATCGGTTCAATCAATGGAAAGCGGAACAGATGGCTGTGATTTGTGAAATAAGCGCACAGTGTAATCCATTCAGTATAAAATATTTCTTTGTTTTTTTCTCCTAATAAATATGCTCATAAAATTCAGAAACGAGAAATCAAAAATGTTCTTGTTTTTCAAGATAAGTTTTTTTTTCAAAAGTCAAGACAATGGATCCCCATGTCGGCAAAACGGAAAGCAAATTCAAAGGCAATTCACTTATCGGCCTACTAGCTAACTCAGGCTAATCCTGAGCGAACAAGCCTCATCGGAGTGGATTGCTCTCCTGTGTTCACCCAGTGTTAAATGCGCTTATTCAACAAAAACTAACATGTGTTTACTGTTCATCTTAAACTAGCGCGAACACGTGTTTGTTTGTGCAGTGGAAATGCCGCCTTAAATATTATTGTATTCGGATTAATTTAATTTTATTTACCTAACCGATGGGAAAGCCGCTCAGAATCCATGCTTGCGCCACGACCTGGCGTGTAAGGGCAAGACGGAAAATAGAGGTCACGACAGCACAATAATTTATGACTACCGCCATGTCATTATTGTATGTTGCTAGGTGACGATTTGTCACCATCGAGGCAGAAAGTGAAGAGTCAAACTGACCAACAGAAGGTCTATCAAACTGAATTTGAGCTTGTTTCAGTAGGTGCATAAAGATATTATTGAACACGAAATGAAGAGTCAACGTGCATGATATGGCATACCACAAATTTCAAAGATAACAAATTAATAAAAAATATGTATAATTATCTCTGAAGAGGTGACTGTAATTTAAGGTTACGATACACGCAAATGACTTATAAGGAATTGCTATATTCCCATCGGCTGGTGAAGAATGAACTCATTCTAGTTCAGATAATTGACGATTGACAATTCACAACTTTCGTTCCAGCATTTGTTTTCCGTCAAAATTCAAAGTTGTTTTCCAATAGTAGGAATGAAAATCTTGAGAAAGTTAGATACTGGAAATAAGGTTCGAAACATAAAACTGAGTTATAGTTTCAATGACATGAATGAATCGAAGAAGGAGGTGATGAAAGGGTTCAGGCAAGGTATTGCAAATGCTTCCTATGGTTGCTAATGGCGTGTCCAACGCTGCAGGATCCTATGGGCAATGGCACATAGCAACTTCAAAGTACGAATTTAACGTCACTGGGTGGGGCACATAATGTGTTGATTTCGTCCAATTAACGTCATATCTTGGGTTCATCTTTTCGGCTAATTGTTCATCTGAGATTTGCCACTTCACTGTAACTAGGAGCTCTTCCGGATGTGGTGACGTCAAGGTATGACCAGTTAATTTAAGTGCTATTGACACACAAGGCTCACTCATTATTGATTATGTAACAAAGTTCACGAGTCACGACCACAGCCAAACCTTTGTTCAAGTACGTCATTGGTAGTTTGAACTTTCTGCGTTTTCAGATATAATTATTTCTATTTTCAAAGTTGCGGGAAGAAATCCGAACGCTTGAGCATACTTCCCCATCCACGACTCAGTCATGCCGAGGTAGTGTTGAGAGCAGAAACTGCCAGGCTTGGCGCCAGAAATTACAATTCTAGGCTGAAGGTCCTCCAGGAATTGACCAAGTGCAGCCTCAAAAAAATGTTGGGATTCGTGCTAGTTGGCGTCTGATGACCCAACAACATGGCTTTGTTTGAATCGCGTCCAACCGTACTCTAAAATGATCATGGTCTATTTCAAGGATTGTTCTTGGCTGTCAGATGTGTCGATTTCAGCTCAATAACACGTGACTGTAGTTGTTCGAATACTACATTGAATTGGAACTACATTTCCTTAACTCAAATCTCTGGATACAGTTGCCACTTCAGGCACACGATTTTGAGCTGTTTAATTGATTGACAATTTTGCAAGCCAAGAACATTTCTTGAAACCGACCATCATATAAATGATTATGGATGAATGCATTTCAACTATTGGAGTCAAACAGTTGCGCCTTTATCTAGAAATATCTTTGTTCTATCGATCGGCGCTTTGCTCGTCTGACTACATGGGCAGACAATGAAGAAAAACAAAAATAACGATGATGATGCTGTTCTCGTTCATTTAACACACTGTAGGATACGGTAGTCGGTACCGTTGCTATTGGTTGCCTCAGAGTGCTCGAGAGTCGTCATGTTGCGTTGCTATAGCGACAAAGGAAGCAATGTGGTGTGAGTTCAAGATGTTGAGAGGTGTGACGGAAGCTTCGGTTAATGGCACAGCTGTGACATTGTACGAACAATAAAACGAAAATGTTATTTTGTCAAGGATATTCGAAAGAAATTGAAGTGTAACTTGAAAAACAATAGATTTCACTATTCTTATGTATTTTACAATAAATGTTTTTGAGCCAGTCCTGAAGTATATAATGGCTATCTGCTGTAAGTCTTTCTCACAGTGAAAAGACTGACAACGCCTAAACACTTGAAACGTAAGTACCTCATGATTTTGTTAGTTTCCCCTGTAACCTACTTTAAATCCGATATATATAAATGGAATATCATGTCCTATATCTCACATAATAACAATTATATCTGTGTTATGATTTTGCACTCAAATCTTTACCGAGCTATTAGAAAGCGAACCTGCTCTCGGTGAAATCATTCTCGTTTTTATTACAGGACCACAATTAACGTAGAATAGCTAATATTCATTTTGATAAGGAGCTGCAGGCGATAGCAATTTCAATCTAAATGTCGAAGTCTATGAAATAAATGATACCTTGTCAAAAACATCGATGAACGCATGGAAGCATTGAGCTTGGCACACTTTGGAAACGGTGTAAATAGTTTAGGGCCTAGATATTACAGTGCGTTGTGGACTTGATCTGCCGTCGGTGATCTCACGGAGTAACCCGTGACCGGCTGAGACCGCCGGCAACTCCCGATCGAAATTGAAGCTAGGCGTCAGACTGGCTCCACGGTTCGAAGTTTATTTCAGTGTTTCAAATTTAAAATCAGTTTTCCCGAACTTCTTTACCAAAATTGGAAATCGAATTTTGAAATTCGAAATCGAGATCAAAATCAAAAATTTCTAAACTGGACTTCGTCCCATCTCTAGTAGCAACCCTGTACACTGCATAAAGGATAAAGGCCTTGTAAAGGCAGCGGTATCTTCTCAATTTAGTCACTCTATTACTCAAAGTTAGTTAATTCAGACGTACACTAAGTACGTGCTGCAAGAAAAATTTAGCCGAATCCCAATTCTGCTCATTGGAATGTAAATTTACATATCGACTTTCTGCTTGACTATTGTCTCCTATCATTATATTTCAACCGTTTCATTGTGTTCCAGAGATCACTTCTGTTTTTCTTTAGATGTCTTCTCGATACTCCTTCCTCATTTGCATCGCAAGTTTAGTGATCTACTTTGCGTCAGGTAATAAACTTTTTTAATGAATAGCTGATCATATTGTACGTTTTGTACTTTATATCGGGGTATATACAGTATTTCTAAGCCACAACTTCTATAACAGGTTTGCATCTATCTGGAATGCCAGATACAATCAAATCCAGGTCAGTATCCCTCTGCTGTAGGGGTACTGTTCGATTGAATTTGGAGGTTTGATTATTGGACAGCTTATCCTTCGATTCGATTCGAATTTTTAGAATTCTCTCAGAATCTAATCAGTAGTAAATCTTATAAATATATACAGTAATAAAGAAAGAAAATAGAGCTATGTTCCGTATGCCATGGACCAAATTGTCCACAAACAAATTTTGAAAAGGATACTGGTTTTTCCTTCACAATAAATTATTTCTTTATTCTTTGAATCGTGGCAGAAGATGCAAAAGGTTAAAGGGATGGTTTTGACCGGCAGTCAGTGTGAGCGTTAATTTTGACAAGGAGGCTGTGATTGAAAAATTTGATGTCACAAACAGCCCGTCCAAGTGTCTGCGACCTCGCTTTCCGAGCTGCAGTACTGTAAGCATATACTGATATACTCTATAATATGAAATCCTGCTTTTTCACTCAAAGTTTTCATTCAAGTTTTGCTACGATAATTTCATGCCTTACAAGATTCTGCTTCTTCCCTACACTTAAAAATATTTTGTAGACAATAATTTTTTTCTTGTTTCAACTATCAATTTTCTTAAAGTAAGATTTGGTCGGTGGAAGAACATTGGCAATCTTCACCCTGAAAAAAGTAGTGTTTCCAGGTTAAGAACAAAATTTCTCATTTCAAGGAATATTATTCTTAACTAGCAAGTATGAAGATTGCCATTGTTCTTCCACCGACCAAGTCTTATTTAAAGAAAATTGATACTTGAAACAAGAAAAAAATTATTGTCTATAGAAAAAAAAAATGTTCAGTACATACTTGGCTTAATAACTTGTGGCTTACAGCAAGTATTTATTTACTAGATTTAAGAATAATTTTCCTTGAAATGAGAATTTTTGTTCTTGAAACGGAAACACTATTTTTTGCAGTGTAGTACCGATGGGAATAATAAGTGATACGGCCTACAGTACCTGATAGGACTTGTATGTTTGTATGTATGTTTATTTGACAAAAATATTGACAGGAAATATAGGGAAGCATGACTTCTGCTTACATCAATGTTATCTAGCGAACATTTAAAAGCTCGGAATGATCTTGCCATAACATACTGTAGTCCTCTGTAACGAATTCCACCAAGGGATGACGCGGTTCGCAAATTGGTGTTTCACAGGATCCAATTTGCAAAATGTGAGGAGTCTAAGTTTGGTGGTGTTCTCGCAGTGAGTACTTGCTCGCTTCATACTGTGCAAATACTTCCATATCTAAATCTGCAAGGTTGTACGTCTTGTGACTTTTCCTATAACTGGGTTTGATTCTTACTAGGATATTTTGTTGGTGATGATTTGCTGAACCTATAATTTATAAGCTCATGGAAAATAGCTAATTAATAAAACTTTCAACGTTTAAAATGTTCGTGTGTAGGCAGTTTACAGTATTTGCTCCATTTCAGAGCTAGTATATATTCGCTATACAATGAACGCTTCATCATTAAATCATCAATATAAGAGGGGTTTGAAGTAAATAGTTCTCTCACGCTCGCTTTGTAACGAGTTTCACGTGAGGATAGTCACGCTAAGACATAGAATCTTCTGTTTCTTTTACAAAATGTCAGCTGGGTCATTTCCTGTTTTTCTGCTTATTCGAATAAAGGAAAACATGACTTGCCAGAGAGGTGGTTGAAAGCTGATCTGTGACTTCAGAAACGTGTTTGAAAAGCATCACATCTAAATAGTAACAACGAAATTATTGAAGACTTGGTCGGTGGAAGAACAAAATAAAATGTTCATATTTAGCTTAGTAATTTTACCAATTTATAGCTTAGAGCGTGGACAAGTATTTGTTTACTATAGATTTATGAACAATATTCCACAGATGAGAAATTTTGTTCTTGAAATGGGAACACTATTTTTGCAATGTAGAACAGCAGACTACAAAGATATATTCTAGCCGAGAATGTGTCTCTTTTCTAATTCAAGCAACATCTTGGTATGAGGAAGAACTACTGTATGACCGTGCACTACATTAATATATTCCTTGAGGAGAGAGATATCGCTATTAAAAGTAGAAACCATATTTTTTAAGTATACGGTCGTTTTAAATAATAATTATTATAATACTGTAGGTGCTTTTGCTTTGGCTAGAACACCACTCAACAGTGTCCGATAACGTACAGGGTTAAGATACCAACAAAAGGTCAAGGACAAATTTCACAGTTTAGCATCTAAAATATTTAATATATAACACAAACAAACAAAGACAAAAGAAAATAAATATGACCAAACCATTAAACAAACAAACAAACAAACAAACAAACAAACAAACAAACAAACAAACAAACAAACAAACAAACAAACAAACAAACAAACAAACAAACAAACAAACAAACAAACATAGAGACAAAGAAAAATAACCTAATTTCCGTGTCAATTTATTTCCAGATATAATTTTTTGAAGTAAAGTTTTCTCAGGGTTCAACATTTTATTGAAAATTTCACAACGATTTCTAAGGTAACCGAAACAAAGTTTCAGAGCTACGAATATAAATAAATGCTTAACATTCAAATTCCCATCGATTGAATGGTTTGAACAATCATTTGTTTACAGAAATGATTGAGTACAGTACATCAAACATGGACAAGCTATAATGAAGAATCGATAGACTAAACAATCGAATTCTTGCTAACCTATTCTATCAAAAACAAATTTCTCATAAATTGCTTTAACTTTAAAACATAGCAATTGGTCTGAACAGTAACGGATCCAAGCGAAACCTGTCAAAAAGGGGCCAAGAAGCAAAGACCTAAGCCGTATTTCCCGTAACAGGCGGGAGTATGGGGGTGCTTTAACTTTCTGTCGAGGTTAAAATCTATAGAAAATGTCATTGTATACATATGGCCATAAAGAGCGACCATTTATAAGGCCATGAAGAGCGACCTTTGTACACTGGTGGTTGCTCTATAGAGGTGGCCGCAAATACAGGTTTGACTTCATCCGAATTCGGCGTTCAGGATTTTCAAGAACGCATTTTCAAGTCGATTTACAC
Source organism: Calvadosia cruxmelitensis (assembly GCA_900245855.1). NCBI lineage: Eukaryota > Metazoa > Cnidaria > Staurozoa > Stauromedusae > Kishinouyeidae > Calvadosia > Calvadosia cruxmelitensis. Next base: position 21,778 of record OFHS01002168.1, read on the forward strand.
TTGATTTGATCTCATCTATTTGTCAAAGACTCTAAAAAACAACGTAAATACAATTGACGGGCAAGAACATGCACGAAGGACTTGCAATTATAGACTGAAGCCTGAAGTAATTCAGTAGAAAGCTCCGTTGACTCATATTTTCATGGATGATACTAAAAAGTTAATCTTTGATGGTATGTTGTGTTGCTCCGTTATTAGGTCGTTCTACATACGAAAGGCTGCACCAAGAGTATATGGACGACATCGGTGAAGCAATAGATGGATATCGAGCGTTGGAAGACATCGCCGGTAAGTAAATAATCAACATAATTATATGTTTCTGCTTTATGTGTTGTCATTTCTGATCTCCGCAATGATATTATACAACTTGCAACTACATGGGGCCAGATGAAACAATAAGGTACAGCATTTGTTCCTCCAGTGTACCCCTGCTGTACCTTGGGGTACTTTATAAGGTAGAATCGATCTGTATCCCTTTTCTACCTATTCTGTACCTTTAGTTTTAAGAGTATACTATACAACATATCGTACTACATTTACTGTCCAGATATACAAAAGGTAAATAATCGTGTAAAAAAGAAAAAAACATAAGATATATATAATAATTACGAAGTATAAAATATGTTACTTACATCGATGGCTTTTTCGAGGCTTTGCAGAGTCCCAAACGTGCCTTTCTTGTCATACAACCTTCAGATTTATTTCTTTTGTGCATATGTATTGCAAATCATTTGTCGTCACATAAACAACACACTTAATTATGAGTATATACATCCAATACATTCGTTGCGTCAACTAATTAATGATAAATATAATATTACTTCAGATCTTGGAACATTGCGACAAATATCCTTTAGGCGTTGTACAAGGCGACATTCATTATGATAAAAATACAATCTACTTTACAATTACTTTTATGGTTTGAG
>OFHS01002169.1:0-22697 GCA_900245855.1 Calvadosia cruxmelitensis
ATCACTAGCAAGCTAGCAGGCAATAGCAAGAATGACAAACCACTGCTAATCCCCCAGTTTACTCGAACCATGCGCATGATTCAGGGACTGGGACTGACATGTTGTTATCTCCTAATAATCCAATTGCTTCGACTCAAGGCTAGCCTCGATTCCATGTTGCTCGCTGCAGCCAATGGATCGATTTTTAACTTTACCTAAATTGCATTTAGCTACATTAAAAATTACAAAACACAAAAACAAATACAGTGGACGTCGTTTAATAAACCCATGGTAATAAAACCGGACACTTTATATAATAAAGTATTTCTGTTTCCGATTTTGCTCTGCATTGTTTTTCTTAGATTGTAATACTTTGGTTGATAAATACAGCCGCTTAATAAAACCAAAATAGAGAAGTCCCGACGTGGTTGAAATGAACAGAGTAAACTGTAATACTACAAGGAAAGCTTTTATAAGATTGTAGCAAAATTCTCCTAAATTATATTCATCAAGTATTCCTATCAAAGAAGAAGCCACAGAGATGTCAAAAAAGAAATTCATGTCTTTGTTATATTAATGTGGTTAACGTGCAAGGCAGTATGCTTGCATCACATTGGCTCAATACTGAAATGACTGCTCCACTTTGTGTTGGCCAAAATTTGTTCCTGGATGGTTCCATGGCTAATCAGTAGAGAGAAAGCAGCTACATCAGGAACAACTGTCATGCTGTGCTGTGCTAGTTTGCTTAATTACTAACAATGACAATTATTGTGCCTAACTTACTCTGTGTCTTGTTTTTATTAGGGCCGTTCAGTTCTTCTAGTGTTAGTATGGATAGTGCAAGGCAGAACCTTGCATCTTCTTTCGTCAATGGATTTGTCAACGCAGCATTTGGTACTGACAAATTGCTGTCTGCTGATGACAGCAAGTGGCTTTACAAAAACAAAGAACACGGTATGCAATGGAGAGTCTGTCGTTAATTAAAGCATATGTTATTATAGCAGTGGAGGCCCCTTCACTAGACGCATTCAAGGCCTGGCTTGCGGCAATGTCGTAGTCGAAGCAATCACAGAATTGATCCAGCAAAGTACCTTTTTAGCCATGACATGTTAATTTTAAAATAAAATATCTGTAATTATCAGTAATTAGATACTTTTATCGCATAGGTCCAACGTAATCTGTAAATAAACCTTTTTATCGCTTATTTGTAGTAGTATACATTAATTTAGTATCCAATGTATTTTATCTCAGCCTGATGATATACACATAATTTTATTGATTAGCTGCCATGTGTTAATCAGGCAACGATGTAACCTTCAGCCAGATGAAGATGTTGTTTAATTTGAAGAAGAAGAAGAAATTGATATATTTAAAGTTACTTTAAACAGGGTTGTTCTATGGCTTGTCCAACACAGGTGCTGCCATCGCCTAACAGGGGACCCTATGACTTTCTTTAGTTGCCAAAAACTCGCTTAATATCCCACAAAGCCAATTTCCACTCTCACGTTTTTAGCCTTGCTGTATTTCCCCTCGGATAGTATCCCATTTAAGCCATCTCGTTTTGTACTCCACTTACGATCTGCTCGAAGGGCTAGATAGTAAGCAAGTTTTGATTGTAGTAAGCATTTCTGAAAACTCTGCATACTTGGAATGGAATGTGCTGTGCAGTCGACTTTACTTTATTGGGTCACACCGGAAGACTGTCATTTGGACTACTTACGCAGCTAAACCAATTGTCCAGTTATCAAATGTTATGGTGAAATGCTTCCATAGTGGTATGTTTGGTCCGATTAAGCAGCTGGTCAGATTATAAAGAGAAATTTGTATTACAGAACAATTAATTGGGTTCCTTCTGATGTTATCCTGTGCCTTTTGCAAGAGTGAAAAACCCGCCTCAAGCAAGGCAAGAGAATTCGGCTATATGGCCTTGATAAAAGCAAACAATGGATTTCTTATCAAACAACACAGTGCATCATGCCTACAAATCATTTCAAAACATGTCGGGAGATAAGTGGTCATGGTAAAAAATCAGCTGCTCTATTGCTATGGCCTCTCATGCATGTTTCATCGTCTAACGTTCTAGGTATGATGAGTGCCACAGCGTCACTTGGTCTCATTCTGCTGTGGGACGTTGACGGCGGATTGACTCAAATCGACAAGTACTTGTATTCCAATGAAGACTACATCAAAGTAAGCAACAACAACCATATATTCGCATCTAGTCATAGTGATTGCCGTTTCTGTTCATCACAAGGTATTTGCGGCATTCATGGCAATCACTCTCTACCAGTGGTAGTAAGCTGTAATCAGTGTTATGCCTCAAGCAAAAAAGGAGACACATGTCTCAGAATTATCATTTTTCAGGCCTGTCAATCTACGACAATCTGACGCTGTAACCACGAGGCCAGAGGGGTTCAGACCAACTGACAGGGCTCCCTCTTGAGCTGCTTCACCCACGTGAATCTGAGGCAGTTACCATGGCGATAGTGTGTCCTGTCGGCTGGTTAATTGGGTTCACAACCAGCGCCATATGTATCTCTTGCTGAACGCAGCAGCTGTAAACCTATATCACTTGCAATCAATTGCATTAAACCTCTGCAGTTTGCTGTTTGTGATTTGCAACAGATGCATGCGAGAGGCTCGTTCTGCATAGAGATTCGCCAATCGGTTCCAAACCGAAACAACTGACTGATTTTTCTATTTCAGGCGGGTGCTTTGTTAGCCTGTGGCATCGTCAACTCAGGTGTTCGAAATGATTTTGATCCTGCTTTGGCGCTACTCTCGGATTACGTGACACACAGCAACAACTCAATTGCCATCGGTGCCATCCAAGGGTAAGCTGGTATTATGTCAATTGGACGTCATATATCCTGCCTCTGTATATTATAACGTGCGATTTTGCGCACACATATTTTCTGTGCAGTCCACCTTATCTCAAGACGGCCATGCGTCTTACCCAAGAAGCATCTTTCATAAACAGCTACAGTAAAACCTGTCTATAACGGTCACGTTTGAGACCTGAAGAAAATGACCTTTATAGACAGGTGGTCTTTCTGTTCAGGTTGATTTCTATAGAAAGTATCATTTTGTGGTTATCAAGAGTGGCCTTTGTACGCAGGTGACTGTTCTATAAAGGTTGCCGCTAATACAGGTTTGACTGTACCTGTGCTAAGAAACCAGTGGCCGCTCGGATGGTCACTTTAGCCAGGTTTGACTGCATTGATGAAATGGACATGAAGAAGGCAACGAGTTAGCATTGCTTATAATCATCTCTTTGCAGTATTGGATTGGCCTATGCCGGTTCAAACCGTGACGATGTGCTGCAAGTGCTGTTGCCTGTTCTGGTCGACTCAAAACTCAACATGGAGGTAAATTCAATGATCAACAAATATTATTTTTGACCCGGATACTTTTAAGACCATGAAGAACAGATTGATAGAGTTACATTTCAGACATATTTACAAGGCATACCCATACTTATTGTTTGAAGACCATCAATATACATGCGGGTTTCAAGCGTCTTTGTCGTAGGCACTAGAAAGCATAAATTTGTTCCTTATGTTTTGATATTTTTCAATATATTCCTATAAACTTTATACTTTTTGTTCATTAATGATATTAGTAATCTTATTTCTTTTGTATCATGTAACGTGTATATGCTCCGTGAAAAAGAAGCTTCAATTAGCTTACCGAATATCAGAGTAATGATGACGATGATGTGATAAATACACGCTGTACTACAATTTACAAAGTAATATCAGATCCTTGTTTTTTTATGCCAGATCGTAGTCTTGCTTGTAAGGTTTTGATGTTTTAATGTTTTAATTTGTAGGTGATTGGCGTCGCGGCTGTAGCTTGTGGATTAATTGCCATCGGAAGCTGCAACGGAGAATTGACATCTGTCCTACTGCAAACAATGATGGAGAGAAGCGAGAAGGAACTCGGAGAGTCATTTGCTTATTTCCTGGCACTTGGACTGGGACTAACATATCTGGGTAAGTAGACCTAATCAGAGCCTTTTATTTACAAGAGTTAGGACATCTTCTTGTATTGAGTATCGTTAAAAGTAAACATCTCATAGCAAATCTAATGTCCTTCTTCTCCACTATTTTTTGCTCATTTGTTGGGCTTGCTCAGCAGTTGTGACTCTCAATTCGTGCAGGTCCTTGTACAGCTCATTCACAAATGTGGCCAGGGTCTGCCGCATCTCCTGTCCACTGGCAACATTTCCACCGGGGTAGATCTTGCCAAACTTCTGCCTCTAAGCAGGTGTCCCAGCATTTTTCTCTGTCGTATCTTCATCATCCTTCGCCACTTCTTCGCAATCCAGGCATTCACCTCTTCGTTCTTCGGTAATCTGCAGCCATTTTAGTTCCTCTTATATACCCGCTCTCTTTTGCTTTTGATAGTGATTAAATCTGGAGAAATCAAGCGATCCATCAGTCGACACATTTAATTGCTAATATCTTTATATCTATATTTCACAAACGCCTGTCTGTCTGTCTGTCTGTCTGTCTGTCTGTCTGTCTGTTCAAGACCGGACACCTACCACTCATTAGCTAGTATGGATTTAACTAGCTCTGGGAAGCAGCAAGGCTCAGGTTGTGCTTGGTTTTTAAAACACACCGCACAGCGCCAACGCTCGAACAAGATCAAAATTAAACAATACAGATTTGCACTGAATCTAAAAGATTCAATATTGTTTGACTTTAGATCTTGGAATTCGACTTGCTAAGGGATGCTGAATTATTTATTCCCGACTTATTCCTTTTTTTTTAATTCTTTAAGAGACTAATTAACACCCGCTCCAATGCAAAGCAACGATGCTGGACGCAGCTGCATTAGCAGTGCGGATCAGCTGGTAGCTTTTATAGTTGTGAAAGCTTGATGGTATAATTATGTTTCTATTGTTGATACGTTTCAGCTAAACAAGACGCTGCAGAAGCAACACTTGAAACGTTGAAAGTTCTACCTAATCCATTTGGCAAGTGGGCCTGCGTCCTGACCGAAATCTGTGCATATGCAGGTAACATCCGTGGGTAACAGTAGCCAGACGTTGCATATTGGTTGTCATCCTGACCAGGCACGGAGACAATTTTCAGCAGACTGTTTAATTAGAAATGGAATCTGATTCGTTGGTTTCTAATGAACCTGAGATTTAACGATGTATCCGACGTGAACCAGAATGCACTGTAGTTAACCTGTTGTTTTTATTCCTTTTTGTATTATTTATTTATTATTCTTGTTGTTGTTTTAATGTTTCCCTTGATCCAAGGTACGGGCAACGTGTTACAAGTGCAGAATCTCCTACACATCTGCAGCGAACATTTTGAGAAAGACAAAGATGAGAAAGAAAAAGAAAGTAAAGATAAGAAGGACAGCAAAGACGAGGCTTCTGACAACCAGGAGGGCTTGCATCAGGGTATTGCTACACTTGGTATTGCCGCCATTGCAATGGGAGAGGACATTGGAACAGAGATGGCAATGAGGGCATTCAACCACTTGGTATGTTGCAAGCAATGCTTATTTGCAGCAGGCCATGCTTTTGCTACAAAACTGTCAATCTTCATGACAAGAAGTGGGATCAGGATGCAGTCCATCCTACCTGTCTTAGGAGACCAACTGTCTTTAGCGACTACCTGTCTTTAGAGACCACCTGTCTTTAAAGACCACAGGTCTTTAGGGACCACCTGTCTTTAGCAACTACCTGCCTTAAGAGACCACCTGTCTTAAGCGACCACCTGATTTTTAGCGACTACCTGTCTTGAGAGACCACCTGTCTTGAGTGACCACATGTCTGGAATACCTGTTTTAAATGTGCTAATTCTGTTGGTTCAAACAACACAATTTTCTGTGATAAATGGCAACCTTACTACACGACAACTCCTACCGACATCAAATCCTGATCAAGTGGCCATGGATTTAACTGTAATAAATATCCACATGTATTAAGAGGCCACCTTTCATTGGTCTCTTCAGTTATTCTCGCTATCATCATAATGTATTGTCGTTCTATTGTTATCTAGCTTGTGCTCATTCAGTCGCTAATTATGCACCAGTTAATTATGTAAGCCTTGTATCTATATTAACTGATGTCACTTATTGGAATTTAAGTTTGACATTGCTTGTGAGCTCTTCTCTTGTCTCCTATTCCATCATGTGACACCTAGTCCAACTGTATTTTTATAGCTGCAGTATGGAGAACCTGTGATCCGCCGTGCAGTGCCTTTGGCCCTTGCACTTTTGTCAGCGTCAAACCCGCGACTGAGCGTCATTGATACACTCAGTAAGCTATCTCACGACCATGACACTGAAGTGGCTCATAATTCAATCTTTGCAATGGGTATCATTGGTGCTGGTAAGTCACAAGTTCATTATTGCTTTTGTTGTTTTAATGGTCTTGATTGACGTTGTTTGGGTTATTGCTTTTGAAAGTCAATCCCACACCATCGCTAAAGAAGGTTTCACTTGGTGCAATATATTGCATGCAATGTTGATTAAGAAAAATTTAATTTGATGCAATGTTACTATCATTAAAAATCAGGATGAAGCTTTATGTGATCAATTGACAACAGTTAAGTTCTGTGCTAGCACCTTTGGATGGTTTCTATTGAGAGTAGGTCTAAGAAGCAGAGCCAATCAGCTATTTATAGATTATATTGCATGGTGTGAAGCTGCCTTAAAACAGGCGCAAGTTGTGAAGTGCGAGTAGCACTCAACTCTCGTTTTTGAGCTGTGCATTCAGAGGACACGATGAATCCAAAACCATGTGAAAACCATGTGAAAACCATGTGAAATGGGAAGCACCATGCGAAAAACCATGTGAAATTTCAAACACCATTTGAAAAACCATGTGAAAACCCATGTGAGAAACGTGTGAATTAGAAAACAGTGTGAAAAAACCATGTGAAAAGGGCACTTTTCACGTGGTTTTTCACATGATTTTCACATTAGACCTATTTCACAAGCTACCATTTTGGGACAGACCAGTGCATTGTGGGGCATGTTGAGTGCCTGAAGTAGCAAAGAGACTGGGTTTTCTGACCCATAATATTGAAGGGAAAACAATTTTAAGGAAAGTTGCCCAGCTTGAAGAAATCTGCATCAGTTTCAAATCCAACTTTCTCCATCTTCTGAAATAAGAGACATCAACCTTCCCCATAATGCACTTGCCTTTTTTCAAAATGGTAGCTTGTGAAATAGGTCTATTCGGCCTGCATGAGTTGCACTAGCTCAAGCAGCTTGGGTCTGTTAATCATCATCATCATCATCATCATAATCTTTATTTTCTGAGGGGCACCTGATAAGTCAGTGACTTCTCTCACTCAGGGCCCTCACAACACTCAAATCACTTGCAATACAACGAAGTAAAAATGAACTAGTAATTAACTAAAATTGAGTAAAAGCTAAGGTTACTGTATATCTATATCTATACTTTAAAAAACAAACTACTTGCTAAAACGTAGGCCTAATAGTGTAATTTGAAGTTGACCAATACATTATACTTTATTAAAATAATAAGCGCGACAGTTCATTTTAAAAGTGTTTAGACTTGCACATTCTCTTAATTTTACTGGCAGCGAGTTCCACAATTTGGCACTGTTGATAGACAACCTACGCTCGCCAAGCGCTGTCTTACACGGAGGCACAGCTAGTTCATTGTAACTCACGCTTGTTTTAGAGGTGGTGTGGATTGGACTAAGAGATCGATCAAGCAATAGTTAGACACTGATGCACCTTCTCTCTTATGTTAGTAAGAGGGATTGCAATAATGACGTTGATTGTGATAGTGACCACAGATGACAATAGATATCCATTGTGACATTTTTCTTCACAATTTCTTTGTTGTTGAATTGTACTTGGTAGAGTGTTTAGAACTCTATATAATGCTCTGTTTAACTCTTTGTAGGATCAAACAACGCCCGTCTTGCTGGTATGCTGCGTCAGTTGGCGTTGTACTACCATAAAGATAGCAGCAACTTGTTCATGGTCCGACTAGCTCAGGTGGGTGTTATATTGTAATATTAGGGAGGTTTAGAGCTGTGACAAACAACATTCTGTGACGAAATTATCTTTTCATGAACTGGAACCGGTGAGTATGCAATTGCCCTGGAACTGTAAAGAGAAGTTACCCCAGTGTTTTTGTACTATGAATTGAATTGAAGACCAGGCATTAAGCTTAATTTCTAGGCTACCTACATGCCAGTCCTTGGTTGGTTCTACTATCTCACCTTGGCACCAGGCCTGTTTTAACCTGTAGGCACTCAAAGCACGTGCTTTAGGTCCTCACTCTGGATAGGCCCATCTCAGTGTTAGTTCAAATNTATTCAAATTTACAGTATATTGAGTTCTAATGCAGTGCGCAATCAACTGCAGAGTGCTACCGAGTTAATGTTTCCTAATTTGCCGTTTGTGGGCAAAAGCAACGTCTACAATATGCCAATGGGTGAACATTTTAACACCAGTAAGTTTCAGGCTATTTAATTGTTAAAATTAAGCCCCCCTTGGGTTAAGTGTTTTAGGCCCTCTCGACGCTTAAACCGGCACTGCTTGGCACTCTCCAGTCATTATAGATGTCTATACCTTGCTTTTATGCTTGTAGGGTCTTGTGCATCTTGGGAAAGGCACCCTTTCGCTCAGCCCGTATCAGTATGACCGCACCTTCATGTCGCCTGTTGCTGTTGGTGGTCTGCTTGCAACGCTGATTTCACTGCTCGATGTGAAGCATTGTAAGTACTGACTCATTAAGGGCGGATAATGGTTTAACTTTCGCGAGACTCGCTTAAACAGTATGTCCATTTCTGGGATGTTGCATTTGACTGTACCCTTGGGACGTTTGGGACCTGATGAAAATGACCTTTATAGGCAGGTGGCCTTTGATGTCTATAGAAAGTGTCATTGTGGGGTTATGAAGAAAGAGGAGCCTTGATACACAGGTTGCCGCTATACAGGTTTGACTGCGGCTGTTTTACAAGCGATTTGGGTTCTTGTTGTTTTACCGCGTAATGCGACAGTTCTTGCAGTTTTGCAAAGACTACGGAGCTGTTTTCTGAGAAGTATTCTGACTAGACCAAGGAATTATGCTGTTTCCGTATGGCGCCTGAAAGCCTGAGCTGTGATCCGGAGAAGTTAAAACGAGTTTAGTTTTGCCGAAACTTTCGTACAGGGCAACAGTTTCTAGGAATCAAATGTCAATGTGGTTGTAATATTTGAGACTGTTAAACGTCAGGGAATTTAAATTTCTTCAGGACGTTCAAAAGGCTCGAAAATACAGGTGACCGCTAGTACATGTTTGACTGTAATCCTCTACATGCAAGCAAGACTACCAGAGTAACATAACCAGGTTTCCTGAAATGTTGGACCTAAGAAATGTCCTTAATGTGTCTAGTATCTACTGGATAATGAAGTCCTGCAAATGAGGACAAGATTTGCAAGCTTGAGTACAGTCACACCCGCATTAGCGACCATTTCTATAGAGAAACCATCTTTGTATAAAGGCCACTCTTCATAACCCCAAAATGACACTTTCTATAGCAATGAACTTGGACAGAAAGGCCACCTGTCTATAAAGGTTATCTATTTTGCATCCCTGAGTTGACCACTATAGACATGTTTCACTGTATTGTAATGAAGATAACCCTAATCTCCATCTCAATTGATCTCAATATTTATCATTTGATTTGTGTTGCAGTGATCCTTGGGAAATCACACTATCTGCTGTACCACATGGTTGCTGCAATGCAAGCCAGAATGCTTGTGACGTTAGACAAAGAACTCAAACCGCTTCCTGTTACTGTTCGTGTTGGACAGGTAAGTGTGTGTGTATATGTGTAACTTTTATTTATTTCTGATATCCATAAGTTACATTGCAACTTTTTTGCATGGAGCAGAACTAATAACAATGCAACACAAAACTTCATGATGTAAAAAATTGTACAAGAAATTGTACAATCCATCAGTACCGTTTGTTGGCGGAAATGGACATTCTGGGCCATTGCGTCATCAAACCACCAATATTCCTCCATTACCATTTGTTGTTAGAAATGTTGCGGAAATGGATATTCTGGGCCATTGTGTCAAGGAGTTGAGAATTGGTTTCAGCAATCTTTAGCAGCTTGTTGTAATTTTATCTCTCTCTCTCTTGTTGACTCGTTGTTTGCGTTGTCTTGTGTTGATAGGCTGTTGATGTTGTTGGTCAAGCTGGGAAACCAAAGACGATCACTGGTTTCCAGACTCATANACAACACCTGTCCTTCTTGCTCATGGCGAACGCGCAGAGCTAGCCACAGAAGAATGTATCCTTACTGATCATAATTATTGTGAACTTATAGCGATGCTGCCATCACTTCCCACAGTAGCATCATTGAATGTAATACAGTCAAACCTGTATTAGAGGTCACCTCTATAGAGCAGCCACCTGTGTATAAAGGCCGTTCTTCTTAACCACAAAATGACACTTTCTATAGAAATCAACGTGGACAGAAAGGCACCTTTCTATAAAGGTCATTTTCCCCAGGTCCCAAAGGTGACCATTATAGACAGGTTTTACTGTAGCTGTGTAAGTTGCAGCGTAATATAATGCACTTAGGTATTTAGGGATACTGTCAAACTCAATTGTTGGACCCCTTTAAGATGTCTATGCATCCAGCTAACGTTGTTTTTGCCGTTCCTACTGGGTGCTCTCCATTGCTGATGAATTTTCGTGCAGATGGTCCATAACGTGTATGAGTGTTAACTAATCCACATGAATGAAACATAGTGTTTGCAACGAAAGTCTTATATCGTAAAGAGAGTAATGGATTCTGCCCAAAGCCAATTTTAATTGACTTGAAGCGATTCAAGAAACTGCGAAAATCAACTTTTTTTGGTGGCGCGGCTATCTGATTACTTGAAAGGTCCGATATATAATTTCGAATTAATTGAAATCAACTATAAAGTAGTCAGATACAAATATACAACCGATCCTGTATCTAAGCAATCATATCTGTGTTACAAATTTTTTTTTTTTTGTTGAGCCTGTGTTTTTGCTTTCCTTGACTAACACTTTTAATAGATGTCAATTTGACACCTGTAATGGAAGGATTTGTCATATTGAAGAAGAACCCGCTTTATGATGCCGAAGAGAATGCCCCAAGGTAGCGGGCACCTACAGTCATCATCCTCCTCTCTGCATTCCGTAAACGTGCTACATATTGCATCATTGTTGCTGTACCAACATTAGTTGTCATGGAAATTGCATTCCATGTTTAAAATATAATGCCTCTTTGCCAAGTGTGTTGTGTTTGTTTGAGTTTCTTTGATTTTGTTCTTGATAAATCGGTCTTGTGCCCAAACAAATTTTGACCACATTACTGACTATGTGAGGGATATAATTATGTTGGTTGAAATGGTTATCTACTCAGCAGCGTGTTCAGTTTAAAGCGTGCTGGTATGGCACCAGAGTTTCTGAGTGAAATGTATACGTCGAATACGAGGAGTGGAGGAATCGTTCTGTACTCATTAAAAAATGCGATCTGGGTGTGCCGAGATATAAATATCATTACGCAGTCCCTGCTTTCAAGATTGCCGTTCTATTGGCTTAGAATCATCGGTCTGACTGCATTCGCGCAACACCATTGATGGATATCTTTCGCTAAAAGCTAAACATCACCGTTACAACTAAGCTTACAATTGTTTATTAATAGAATTGTTGAAAATTTATAGAAATATATAAGAAATATTAAAAATAATAATAATATATTAATATTAGAAATAATTATTTTGAATATGCTTTGACCATTATAGACAGGTTTTACTGTAAACGCCTAATTCTAAATTTGTCACTATTGTGTTTATAAATCGAAGTTCATTTAATTCGAACTGTTTTAATTATATTTTATTGCAGTAACTGAAGTAGAAAGTCATATATGACGTCACATGGTTGAGCGCGAAATCTCAGTCTGATGGTATTTCTCAACACAGACGAGACCTCTTTTCCTTCAGGGGGATATATTCTCACAATAAAAAGTCTTATTCTTCCTTTTACAATAATATAAATCACACTATTGTAGCAAAATGTGATGTAAATATTGCCAGAATAAATCTCTGGAAACAAATGTGGAAATTTAGCTTTATTTTCTAAGTAACATAATTTATTTTCCTCTGCTTTCTCCCCCGTCTTTTGTTGTTTTTGTCAACGCCTCACTTGCGAGGCTGAGACACATTTGGCCAAAAGGCGACTGAAACGAAGACAAAATGGTGAGTTGTGTTGAGATTTTTCACTTGTTTTTAAGTGAATCTGTTCAATTACAAAACATATCCTTGCTAGTTTAAACCCGAAATGACTTGTGTTTAGTTACAATTCGTCTTATGTTGCTACGAGAACTGGTTTGCTGTTGTGACGAGACATTTTACCAAGTCCTTTCAAGCACTGTTGTTTCTTCGCAAATGGCTACATTCCAAATTTGAATGTGATTGCTCATTCACTGTCTATGCTACGTTAAATACATCCTATTATATCCAATATTTATATTGTCTAATTGTACATAAAGCTAATTTAGCTCTCTTTTTTGTTGTTGTTATTTTGCAACAATTCACGCGTGTAGAATGTCCACCTTACGCAAGCCTAGTCTCCCTAGTGAGAATGCCTAGGCTACTTTTCCGCACTATTGTAGTAGTTGCCTTCTCTTCTTTCCGTAAATCAAAACCATGCATTTCATGGTACGTACATAGAGCTTTTATGAAATCTACTGTTTACAATGACTTGCTAGTACAATGTACTGCTAGTACATTTATGATTTTATATTCCAATGTGTGTTATATAAATGTCTAGGCCTATCTATTTGCACAGTTAGCCCGGACTGTAATTTATGCACTGATCTGGCCTGCTAGATCCGCAGCCGCGCAGATTCTAAGAATTGAGCTTAGCTGCAGACATTTTCATAAGAAAAACAGGCTCTGTCCGCGCAATCCTCACTGTAACTCTGTTGTTCAAAACGATAACTGCGGCCGGACCGCGCATTTTTGTCACATCAACGAGAGGCCAACCGCGCAAAGTATTTCGGAAAATTTATTCTCCACCGCGCAAAATACAAAGATTCCAGTCTGGCAGTTAGCCTTGTGGTTTACTTAAACTCTGACTGTTGTTAATGTTGGAGATGTAATTCAGAAGCAGAAAGAACAACAAGGTTTCGTAATGACTTCATGCATGCAGCTTTGAGCGAGATCATATTGTGGCGGCCTGTAATCTGCCTTTACTTGCATCTAATCATAGTTAGTTGTGTGTTGTCTGTTGCGCAATGCCGTGTATTTCGTAATCAATATAAACCTATTTATCGTAACATAAATTGTGTAATCAATCAACAATAAACAAACAACATGCTCTGCAATGTGATCCTGCTTTTACTGCATATTTATGCTAGTTTTGTACTGTAACGCAAACGGCCAGCCAGACTAGGACGTTTGTATTTTGCCTGGCCAGGAAACATTTTGCGCTTTTTGCCTTTTGTGATGGGACAAAATTCGCGGTCTAACCGTGGTTATCAGATTGAATAACAGAATTACAATAAGGATTGCACAGACAGAGGCTGTTTCTCTGATGAAAATGTGTGCAGGTGAGCACAGTTCTCAGAACATGTGTGGCTGCGGATTCAGCAGACTAGACTTGCGATGCAGAGATCTCCACCACGCAGTACATAAATTCCAGTCAACTAGGTGCTTCTGATTTTGTATAGTAGTTTTTTTTTACTAACCACTGCTATGGCAACCCGAGAGTCTATGCAATGGGGGGAAAATGGTTTTTTTTTTTCATTATTCCATCTTGTTTCTTTTTGTTTGTAGAGTTTCTTCGGATTTGGCCAGTCGGCAGAAATCTCTGTTGACCTTGCTGGTTCAGAAGGCAGGAAACAAGTTGAGATTAAAAATGAAGATGGAAAACGGGAAAAGATGTTTCTTTATTATGACGGAGAGACAGTTTCTGGAAAGGTAAGCAACTCAGAGTGTCAACCATCAAGGTCATCCTTGTTGCACAACATTTTGTAAGGGTTCATATAGATTTTACTTTTCTTTGCAATTATAGAAAGTCTGCTTGTTTCGTAATCAGGTTAAAATTTAATGCTTCACATCAATACGCATGCTTCATTCTCCTACTGCAAAAGGCAGATCATTTTTATGGACTATAAAACAAGACCTAAAACTGTCTTGAGCCTTCCACTGCGTTGTCACGAGCAACCCCTCAAGCGAATTTGGAAGGCATTTATTTGGGAGTTTCTTTTGTACTTGCCTAGCCAACTAGCACGATATGACAATGTTTGCTGAATAGCACCAGGGCTGTTTTATCTAGTGGACAATCAAAGCACATGCCATGATATAGTGTATATATTTTGATTTTGTAAATTAAAATCAGCTACAGAGCGCCAGTGATAAGTTAATCCCACATTTGCTGTGTGAGCAAATTGTTTTCTAATGAGTCAAGTAAACAAGCTACGAAACTTTTAAATTTGAACAGTCCCGAGTTTCAAAGTATTAACCTTCTAAGATAAGCATTCTTTGGGACAGTTCTTTAGGCTTTTTAAGACTGCCCTACGTGGAAGCCTTGTCTTAACCAATGCTACTGCATCGTCTCTGTTTTCCGTGGTAGGTCAATGTCACTTTGAAGGTACCAGGAAAGAAGCTTGAACATCAAGGAATAAAGATTGAGTTTATAGGACAAATAGGTAAGGGATATTTGATGTTTATCAAGCTAGAGCCGTGCCCATTATCGCATACATTTATCGTGATATGGTCCGCTGTGATCTTTTTATGTGAATGTGATATGCGGAGATCTGAATGTGTTCTATGTAGAACGAGAAGAGTAATCCAATCACAACGGAGAGCAAGAGCAATATGTCTTGGTTGAGAGACGTTATTTAGGAATGAATATAATATCAGGATAGGAGTTGAAGCAAACGTCTTTGTATTGCCCATGTTGTTGTTTGCCTTGAACATTAATTCGATGCTTGCAGTGCTTCATTGTTGAAATTTTGTTTTTCCATTTTGAAAAATACAAAAGCCACTATCAACATGCACTTTGACATTGAATGAATTCTTCCCCCCTCCCCCTGTTTTTCTCTAGGCGGGATCATTTTCTGTTTGTGGTTCTTGGAGTGTAACATATTTCTTCCAGCTTCTTGAGCTACTGGTTTTGTTTGTAACATTTCTTGTTCTTTGATGTTTTGCAGAGCTGTTTTATGATCGCGGTAACCACCATGAGTTTACATCGTTGGTAAAGGAACTTGCCAAACCTGGAGAACTGATGCAGCGGACTGGATATGAATTTGAATTTGTTAATGTTGAGAAGCCATATGAGACGTACACGGGAACCAACGTCCGATTAAGGTTGGTGCAATCACTTCATTGGCACCCTCTGGTTAGTAGACTCAATCTTTGTGGTATCTAAGTTATCCTGTATGATTACTCACAGCTAAAACAACTCGTTTTTGCTCCCAGGCATGTGTTTGAAGTTTGATTTCATTCAAACCTGTCTTAGTGACCATCTGTCATAAGCAACTACCTGTCTTAAGTGACCACCTGACTTAAGCGACCACCTGTCTTAAGTGACCACCTGACTTAAGCAACTACCTGTCTTAAGTGACCACCTGACTTAAGCAACTACCTGTCTTAGTGACCATCTGTCATAAGCAACTACCTGTCTTAAGTGACCACCTGACTTAAGCAACCACCTGTCTTAAACGACCACCTTGAAATTGACCATTCAAGGCTTTAACAATGCAATTTGGCTTAGGTTGTCGTTTAAAATTACTATGCGGACTGTAGGGGTATCAACAGATCCTGGTAGAGAAAAATTCACTGATAAGGTTCACTTTCAATTTTATGGACATGGTTTATCTGTATTAATATCTATTTCAAATCACCTTCCACAACCCTGCAGGTAGCCCTGTACATTCAAACCCGTATTAGCGGCCACCCCTGTAGAGCAACCACCTGTATATATAGACCACTCTTCATAACCCGTAACATGACACTTCTGTAGATTTCAACCTGGACAGAAAGGCCACCTGTCTATAAAGATCATTTTTCTCAGGTCTAAGATGTGACTGTTATAGGCAGGTTTCACTGTACTGTCAGTGGCGGTATGCATTTTTGTAACCAGTTTTGTTCTCATACACTTCAATCTTATCTTCAGTGCGATGCTATCTGCTTAATTTTTCATTCATTTGGCCTCTTTAGATACTTTCTTCGTGTCACCATCGTTCGTCGTTTGAATGATATTGTACGAGAAATCGACATTGCCGTCCACACATTGTCAACCTACCCCGAGATGAATAACAGGTATATGAAGTAAGAGATTAATAGAAAAAGAATCGATTATATAAATAAAGGACTCTTCAGAAGATTGGTAATGACTGATATATTTGATAAATAATCCTTCTTCTTTTTTTTGTGGCTCTAACACAACAAGCAGAAAATCGAAATCTTGTTGCATCATCGTTTCCCTGCTGCCGCTAATTGGCAGTAGTTTGAAACATCTGCAGCAGCCATAATGCCATATCGTATTTTGCCGTGCAATTTGCGTGCGGTGCGATGTTTAGTTAACCATTTGTTTCGTTTGGTTGATCATACGTTTCTGCAATTCTGAAATTGTTTTTTTTTGTCTGCTTGGTGTAACAGACTAATAGATGAAAACAGTAATCAGCAAATTTCCTGATTTTTGCATTTAGTGTAAAGTTGTGAATGTCTTATTTTTTCAGCAATTTGCGTGTTTTTATTCGTCATATATGCCATGTGTGCAATACTTTCTTATGGGTCTGTCGTTTGGTGCTCCTTGTAGATGCCCTGTGGTCCTGTGGACTATTTCTTAGTACATATCCCATAATGGTAACCTTGAAAGAAATGTTTGGATTTATTTTATGATGAGCGTTTGTTGCTTTTGCTTGTTATCTGCAGCATCAAAATGGAAGTTGGGATTGAGGACTGTCTCCATATTGAATTTGAATACAACAAGTCGAAGTAAGGATTGTACAGTGCCTGACTACGCTGTCTTGCCACTGTTTAACTGTTAGCTATTCAGCTATGGATCTGGGACAGTGCTAGATTACCCAGCTAGCATAGCAGGCACGTGCACACAGTCCTTGTTAAGCAATAAGCCCTTCAAACATTTGTGAACTTGTTCATACTAAATTGGAATTGAAAACATATTTCAAAGTCAGTCAATTGATAGTAAGATTGTGTTTCTAGTTCTATGAGTTGTGTTCCTACAGTGATTACGTGTCACCAACGTTACAGAAGCTCAACCCGAACCACCTTACCAGATTGAGAGACACGAAGCACACAATTAAACAGACTCCTCAGAAAATATTGCTGAAGGCCCCACATACTCGAAATACGGCCCTAATTTAAGGCGGTTAACTGCTGCAAGGTGGGGATATAACGGAAGCTAAGATCCTGATCAAACAGTTTCAAATGATCTGAGCCGCCATTACAGCTACATAATCTTAAGAAAAATGTTGCTCTGCTGTCTCATAGGGGTTAATGCAGTTGAACTGAACATCCCTTATTAGCCAAGGAAGTAAAGATAGGCCGTTCAATGGACAGTGGTAGTTCTGAGCCTCGGTGCTACAGAGCATACAGCTATGTGATTAACAGTGCATCTTACAATCCTTCTTTCTCGTCTTAGGTACCATTTGAAAGATGTCATTGTCGGGAAGATTTACTTCCTGCTAGTTCGCATCAAGATCAAACACATGGAGCTGGCAATTATCAAGCGAGAGATTGCCGGAAGCGGTAAGACGAAACTCGTTAGATGCTGTTGTTTTGTTGTACTGACACACCAACGCCAACTGTGCTGAGAGATTGAGACAGTAATATCTATTTGCCCAGCAGCCTTGGAGAGTTACGCCACACGGGTGTAGATTCTCATTGAAATGATATACAGTCAAACCAGTATTAGCGGCCACGTCTATAGAGCTGCCACTTGTGTATAAAGGCCACTCTTCATAACCACAAAATGACCCGTCCTATAGAAATCAACCTGGATAGAAAGAAAGGCCACCTGTCTACAAAGGTCATTTGCCTCAGGTCCCAAAGTTGACCATTATAGACAGGTTTCACTGTAGCACCGTACGGGATCTCACAGAGTCCTATGCTTAATCAACCATGCCACTGGATATAGGCTTGACATATGGCAGCAGGCGGAAAAAGTAGGCAGCATATTTGGCTACCGCAATGTATATTTGCAGACATTTTCTAACGGCTTATAGTGTCAAGCTTCTCAACGTAAGTAAGAAATATTTCAACATCTGATAATGAAAAGGTTTTTTGTATTTCTCGACTGGTTTACGAATACATTGGAATTTGTAAGCCTGCTTAGATCCACTCCCTGTCTTTGTCGTTGTGGCATGCTGATGGAAGCGAAATCTGGTTTTTTTCTCTTAGGTCCAAATACCTACACGGAAAACGAAACGATTGCGAAGTACGAGATCATGGACGGAGCACCAGTCCGAGGCATGTCGACATTGCTGTTGCATTCTTGTGTGGTGTAGAGTGGAGTATTGAAAGCAAGATGAATTCCAATCAGTTGGATTGATAAATGATTGATAATCCGATTGATTATCGTGTGGGATAATAAATGAGATGAACCCTAGTAAAATATATTTAAATGTCAATTTGTTCAACGATGGTAACCCAATAACTTGTAAACCAATTAACTTGTAACTTAATAACTGGTAACTTGGGTAAACCAATGACTTGTCTCCTTCGGAGTCCTCAACAATTAATGCCATATACAACGCAGCAAATGTTTTTTCGGCTGGTCTGATAATCAAATCATGTGCGCCTGATTGGGAACTCTAAAATCCGATCAATTAGGTCTCCAAATGAACGATTTAATTTTATTAGACCAAGTAGGCAGTGGTTGAGTATCTGATAAAATAGACCCATATTTTCATGGCAACATGCAAGTTGAAATACAATTTCTTGTTTTCAGAAAACGTATCCAATTATTATCACCCACTACAAAAAATGGTGTTGAACATTCAAGTTGCATATCATTGGGAATACTGCAGTTGTGTGTTTGTGTCTAATTGGTAGATCAAGTGGTAATATTGCACTTACTTGCACTTATAGTCATTGAGCTTGACCAACTTAACCCTTGTCCTGCTATTGACGTGTATACACGTTTTCGAAACAATTCCAAAGTAGCAGCATATAACCAATCACATAGTTAGTTCCTAGCAATCAACCAATCAGCAATCAATGAAGCGACTTCAAGTCTTCATTTAACTAGTTATGAGCAGGACAAGGATTAAGCTACAACTATCCCCAGAATTGTTTGCCTGCGTAGGTTTCGGTCTTATGCCATGTCCCGCACCATTTCCCACCTGTTACTCTCCCAGTTGTTGATCCCGTAGGACATAGGTGACTGTTTGGCTGTCCAAACTGATGACAGCCTAAACCGTGACAGCCTGGCTACCATTTATACCGGCTCTGGAGGTATTGCGTTCTGGTTGTGAAGCTGGAGAGACTGGAGCCCTGCTCTACAAGGTGATGGTGCAATGGAGTTCAAGTGACTGGGTCCTTGCTCAAATGGTACGATGCAGCTGGAGGAGTCGAATCCCTGCGCTTCTCCAGCTCCACCCCCTAAAGACCTTGGCAATCAGACCAGAGAGCTATAACAACAACAACAACACCCACTTATACCAGATTGTTCTCAAATGATCTTATGTGACCATTGTAGACAAGTGATCGATGTCACGAGTTGCGTGCTAATACTGTCTGTTTGTCGTGTCTATTTTCAGGAGAATCCATTCCCATCCGTCTCTTTTTGTCCGGATACGAGCTGACGCCAACCATGAAAGATATCAATAAGAAATTCTCCGTCCGATATTATCTCAATTTAGTTCTTGTCGACGAGGAAGAAAGACGATATTTCAAACAGCAGGTGGGTAAACGTTTTTAAAAATTTAATCTGCAGGGTTGCCTTTGACACATAAACATTGTGCAGTATGCTTCCTGATGACCGCGATACCTGACGTTTTCCTAACATGGATACCTCAAATTCCCAATGCAGTCAAACCTGTATTAATTAGCGGCCACCTCTATAGAGCAGCCACCTGTGTATAAAGGCCACTCTTCATAACCCTTTCTATAGAAATCAACCTGGACAGAAAGGCCACCTGTCTATAAAGGTCATTTTGTCTGATCCTAAAGGTGACCATTATAGACAGGTTTATCACTGTATCAGAAATGGATACCCCAAGATGTGGCACATCATCGTATAGCAAACATATGAAAGTTTGCTATCATCACCGATGTACTAATATACAGGTTTATAAATTATATCGAAGCCAATATACAATAGACCTACCATCATTTATTTCCGACTTTGAGGAAATTGTTCTACTGTATGTATATGTGTGAAAGTACCCCCTGTAAGGTCAGAGGTCAATGGAAAATAAAAATATGATCAATAATAGTGATTTGTTTTTGCCAATTTCTGCGACTGTAGACTTGTTGGTTACCATGGTAATAGTTAGTTTACCATGATGGCTGTTACCCCGGTGCTCAAGAAGTCAATTACGATGGAATTTTCATATCGATGATCCGTGCAACTCCTACACGATGAAATTTCTTCAGATTCTTTCCTCCTTTGACCTAACACAACATGTCAAAGAAGCAACGCACAAAAGAAATCACACCCTTGATTTAATCATTACAAGGTCTGGTGATGTGCTTGTGAACAGATTGTGGGTTCAGAACCCAGAGCTCTCTGATCATTATTCTGTTCACTGCAAGCTGATGATGAGGAAAATGCCGCATCCAAAGAAACTGATTACCTACCGTAAAATTAAGGACATCAATTTGATCCAGCTTAACAAAGACATCACTAGTTCAGGGGTTCTGCAGAAAGTTTCGTCGTCAGTAGAAAATCTTGTCAAAAGATACGAAGAAACACTAACCGAAGTCCTTGACCAACATGTCCCTGTTCAGAAAAGAGTCGTTATTCTTCGTCCATCTGCACCATGGCTAACACCCCAAATCCGTGAACAAAAGATTGAAAGACGCCGCTTGGAAAGAAAATGGAGATCCACCAGACTGACTGTTCATCGCGAGGCGTATGCCAAACAGGCTTCGCTAGTAAACACCATGATATCCAACGCAAAGAAAGAGTATTACTCTGAATTGATTTCCTCCTGTGGGACTGATCAGAAGGCACTGTTTGGGATTGTCAAGAGCATCAATCAGATGGCAACTGAGAAACCTCTGCCGCCTGCAAACTCTGATAATGGTCTAGCCAACGAGTTTGCTAATTTCTTCGAGAAAAAGATCACTGATATCCGGTATGATCTGACAAAGAAGCAAATGCAAATTGAATATCCTCCAGTAGATACGATTTCGCCATGCTGTGAAACAACATTAGAAAATGTCTCATGTGTGACTGGTGAGCAAATAGCCTCCCTTATGCAAGACATCGCAAAGAAATCATGTTGTCTTGACCCAATCCCTTCAACTGTGATGACAAAGTGCTTATCGACATTGCTTCCAGCTATAACGACGATCGTGAATGCTTCCCTGGAAAGTGCTGGTTTTCCTGCATGCTTGAAATCTGCCGCTCTTGGCCCCCGTCTCAAGCAGCCAATGCTAGACTCGAATGATTTTAAAAGTTTCCGGCCTATCTCAAATTAGTGAGCAAGATTATTGAAAAAGTTGTTGCAGTGCAAGTTCGAGAACATATGGTGGAGAATAACTTACACGAAATATATCAGTCTACGTATAAACAACAACAAAGCACGGAGACAGCCATGGTGAAAGTTCATGAAGATATCTTCCGAGCTGTAGATGACAGAGATTCTATCATTTTTCTGTTGCTTGACCTATCTGCAGCGTTTGATACTGTAGATCACAAGATCCTTCTGACGCGTTTAAGAGAGAGATTTGGAATACAGAGCAAGGCGTACGAATGGTTTGAGTCCTACCTTTCAAATAGAACTCAACCTGTCCATGTCCCTGGCGGGGCTTCAACAGAAAGGTCACTCGCATGTGGAGTCCCCCAAGGCAGCATACTGGGACCTATACTATTCTCGATCTACATATCACCACTGGGTGATCGAATAAGAAAACACGGTGTACACTTCCATCTCTATGCGGACGATATCCAGTTGTACACCACTTTCAAGACATCCAGCACCGAAGACAGGACAGCAGCAATGACTAGGCTGGAAACATGTGTCCGAGACGTTGACGCTTGATTAACAACAAACAATCTAAAATTGAATGATTTAAAAACAGAGTTTCTGGTGTTACATGCAAGGCGCCGTTCATTCGTTCCTTTGGAAACCATGTCCATATGTAACAACGTGATGACCCGGAAAGAACAAGCGCGCAACCTCGGGACACTGATGGATTCAAATATTTCCATGGAACAACACATCACCAGCATATGCAGATCTGGGTATTACCATCTAAGAAGTATCAGCAAAATTAGGAGACATCTAACTCGCAAGTCGGCTGAACTTCTCGTCCATTCTTTCGTTTCATCTCGTCTGGACTTCTGCAATTCAATCTTATATGGTATTCCCCAGTATCTCATCAAGTGTCTGCAGAAGGTACAAAATACTGCAGCAAAAGTTATCATGCTGACTGGTAAATTCCATCATGTATCTCCGGTGTTGTACGCTCTGCATTGGCTTCCAGTGGAACAAAGAATCCAATACAAGATTCTTCTTCTGGCGTTCAAGTCACTA
>OFHS01002170.1:0-11100 GCA_900245855.1 Calvadosia cruxmelitensis
GACCAGGTTCATCAGCAGACTCACAGAATAAGCACTTGCTCACGTCTAGCGCAAATGACCGGCGTTTGGGGCGAGCAGCAACTTCATCAGTTGAAGCTCTTTTCTTGACCTTCGCCTCAACACGCTGCAGCTCAGCATTGTTGAATCGTTGGTGACAAGACTTATGCCAACATGCATTATTCTTTACAAGCTCGGGAACTCCAATGTTCTCTTGCAAGAAGACATTAACCGGCCGAGCGTTGAGCTCTCTAAACTTGCTCACGTTGGCTAACTTGAAAATCCGGCGTATACTTCTTCTGCATGCTGCAATGGCCTTCGTGTTTCCTCATGACTAGCTCCTTGCTGACACACGACACACAGTTCCCAATTAAAAGCATCCGACATTCTAATCTGCTACAGAGATAAATTACATCGCGGCTGGTAAATCAAAAATCTGCTCTGTATTTAGAGTATATGCACATCGAGAAAAGGAATAACTTAAATGAGCACATGTTTTGGCCATCTAAGTGTCAGATATCACAACAAACCGCAAACCGGGACAAGTCACGCAAACAGACAAATCTAGCATACTTAAAGATACAATAACTATTGGTAGCATCGCCCGATTTTTTGGAGCCAACGTTTTTCAAAAAGGCCATGATTTTCTGTACATGTAGACCAAATTTGGTGCTTTTGTCCGCTCTGTAACAAAACAGCTATTTTTTGTCGTTAAGCGACTCCACTAGTAATGGTTAATTACTCCACTGTCAGAGTATCAATCTTACTAAAGCACATCAATGATATCATAGTTAAGTGTAAGTGTTTTCAGTATGGTCTTATTTCTTGCATGTGTTATGCAAATCATTTGATCATTACTGAAACAGACAGGCCTCCTTTCCATGTTATTGAATACGAGAATGATATTGTATTCGGCTTTATCGAAAGTTACTACTTGGTATAATTAATTAAGTTTAATTTTAGAATGCGTTTGCTGAGTTGTCATAAGAACACAAGGTCGCAGAGTTTCTCCCTCTTGGTTTACTACTTTGCTTCGTTATGATCTGGTTCTGAAGTTTACTGGCAGTTTGTTCTTCGTTGCATTTGAGGCTTTGAAATTCTTTTGTCAAGCCTTCTTCGAGCTATTTATTGACTATACTTGCCTTACCCATCGGAAGCATGCTGCTCAGATTGCAACCGGATCGGGCTACGCTGACGCATCGCGCTCCACCCACTCACGATCAATCAACTATTCACTTTTCTGCAACACTCTGTCGGGGTGATGTCTGCTGCGACGCGCGCTTTCGTGCTAAACAAAAATTTTATTTTCATATGGTCTGTAACAGCACCCAATCGAAAGCAATAATATAGAAAACATGAACTGGTAATGCTTTTTATAAAACGTTTTGCATGCATCGAATGCGTTCTCGCAATATGATTGGTCGAGGGCAGTGTTTGGAACTGGCGTTGTGTGAATACTACCACGCTATTGGTGGATCGAACAATAGCCTGTCGATGTTTCGGGGGGTATAACTGCAACTCAAATACAATTTATTACCATATTTCCTAGGTTGATCGTTTTATAAAAAGGTTACCACACGCTCAGGCGTGTGGTAACCCTTTAATACGAAACACAGGGATAAAGAGTTTTATTGACCATTATATACAACATAAACGTAATCAGTGGCGCACACAACGCGGATTGCTAGCGACTGCTTCATAATACAATCTCAAGCGCTTTGCCGTAAACTACAGCTATATGGATAACGTTATTCGTCCTCTGTAGTCGATACAAATGAAGGTGTAGCAGTCACCATAGTTACTGTATTAACAATTTAAGGAGAGGCTGTAGTAATATTTTAACAGCGATGCTATAGGAATAATTGTTAATACTGTAACTATGGTGACTACTACATAGCTCCTTCCGCGGGAAGAAGGAGTCTACAGTAGATATGAAATTGAGGCCAAGATTAAGACTAGGCTATAGGAATAGATTGTTCATATTATAACTATGGTGACTGCTACAAAAGAAAACGATGACGATAGAACTAGTTAGCCAAGTTCTTGAAATTGGCATCGAATGCTTGAAGTCGGTCCTAATTGTCCTTGAGAAGCGTATCATAAATGCGATATCAGATACGCCTTCATGTTATCACCAGGAGATAGCTTTGTGTTGTGTTCTTAAACAGGTCGCCTCTCGACGCAGAAAATTGCTGCTGACAGGTCTATTGTTTTCCTGTTGAAGGTCGTTTAGGGCAGGTGGCCGCTATTGGCAGGTTGACTGTAGTGTCCTTTGTTGTTGTTGTTTTATAGGATCTTGTCTCGATCAACAAAACGGACGAGAAAGCGGATATGTCTTGCTTGGGACATGTGTCACACCGAATACTGTGCACTCCAGACTACGAGGCATTGCTTGGAAGCACTGAAGTGCGATGATATTAATCATTATCATGATACTGTATTATAAATGCCGTGGAATGTCATTTACAACAGTGTACAGCAGTTTTACATGACTGGAATTAGCAATGCTAGATTTCAAAGTAAAGGGAAGTATTTCAAAGGATCGTTGGAAATGTTTTTACGTAGAAAATGCGCTTATTGGTTTATGCGCAGTTGTGCAATGCCTCGCACAAAACTTCTATGCTGGCCACATAACATTTAGACAAGATTAAACTCAATCCATGACTATCGCGGCTATAGATCCACGTGACCATTGTCAGTACCTTGGATGACCTCTGACCAACCTCGTTGTCATGTGATAATAAGGCAACAATATGCCCAGTAGATAGTCAATCTTGCACGAAGTAGTTTGCAACACAGCCACAAACCTCAAGTCTTGCAATCGATCCTTGTGCAGCTCAAGCCGTATGCATCGCAACTAATCTATATGCACGATACCTTTGTCCTGTGAGTAACAGACAGCAAAGAAGCTTTGATTTCCCACCCATTCCACTTAGTTGTAATTGTTATCATTTCACTGCTTATCAGTGTAACTGGTGCTGGAACTTAAACTCTTGATTAACTTCTTTTTATAGAGCATTTTAGTTGGAATAATTTTGTAGCGACCATTGCACAACTCTCTTCATTTCGACCCTCGGGAATATGCTGGAGGTTGTCGTGCATCCATATTTTTAACCAATCAAAGAAAACATTTAGCAAAGTACCAAGATTCTGCATATATATCAAACTCTTGTCCTGCTGATAAAACTAGTTAAATGAAGACTTAAGTCGCTTTATCGATTGCTGATTGGTTGATCTCTAAGAACTAACTATCTGATTGGTTACATGTTGCTACTTTTAACTTGTTTCCAAAACGTGTATATACGTCAATAGCAGGAAAAGGCTTAATGTATCATGATCTCCGTAATGTCATCATCCACCTTAGATTGTAACCCGGTATTCTTTTGGAAACGGTAGATGAAGGCAAAAGGTGAACTTCCAATCAATGTGTTTCATATAACACGAGTTACTCTCCAACAAATAACTGAGGATTCCTTCTCAGGAGCTCCCAAATGTATACAATTTACAAAAACAATACAGAACATTCTAGAATAATTAATACATACATACAAATGACATCAATTTATATTTATAGAAAATCTAAAACCTTCTATTACATTATGTCTAAAAATAACTCAATATAGAACGTTCTGATTACGTCATATAATGAAATCAATCAATCATGTCATTCCTTCTAGAATGTTCTAAATTATTCTACAGCAAAGTATCTCCGCATGCTGCGAAACTAGCCGAAGAATATTATCAAGCAGGGAATCTGGTCTCTTCTTAGGTGGAACTCTGACACCCACTGATCACAGCTGTGATGTGTCTTATGCTGTATTTCATTATCGTTTAAATTATTCAATGTTGTGACGATATTGTGCTGTTCGTTGCGAAATCTTCCTGCATATCAAGGAGTCCATAGTTGGGAGAAGCAAGACGAAATATGAGTCGATATGAACACAGTGACAGCGTAAAACAAAAGGCAGACAAAGGAATTAGGCTGCAAAGCACACACTTGCAAGATTGCTGACGTAGGAATTCAAAAGAGGCAGTAGGCTGTGTGATTTCATCCCTGCGTCAGAGCGAGATCACTCCATGGCCAGTAACTCCAGTGGTCGCAGCGTGGTCACAGTTAATGGTTTTCTATTTTGATGTACCTCACGTAGACCATTGAACCCCTTCCAAATTCCAACGAGTTCGCAGGTCACAGCTCGACGAAAACAAGCCATGGTTGGTTATGCTCCAACGGAGCTTGAAAGACTTCTTCCAAACCAATTTGCCCATAATTGCATTGACGCAGCAATGTTAATCTGCTTTGTACTTTATGGAAATAAAAGGAATAGGTCAGAAAGCATTTCGGAATTCGGACCTTTAAAATACGAGCGATCGTAAACATCTATCACATCAAGATGCAAACAGGCGGACATTAATCATTTATATTGCCATGAGTTGCCATGCGTCTGCTTGTCTCAAAGTTGTTACCCCTTTGCATATTTTGCAGCAGATTCATTTACCCCTGGTTTGACATTGTTCTATTATCATTGCGCCAATATCACAAGCTATGAGCGTTAGGTTAGCCTGGTCCTGCCCATGTCATGTGATCCAGAAGCATTAATTCGCTCGTTCTTGACAAAGTGGAATTGGAAGCCAATTAAGCGCGGATGGCATAATACAATTTGTTTCAGAATACCATGCAAGCATCACAGTGTCCAAGGCGAAAAGAAATAATATTTCCCAGAATGTTGGTACATACTTCACGGCCGATGACATCCCCTGAAATTCCTACTGGTCGTTTCGTTGTTCCCAGGCTGCGAGCACTCGACAATAACACGAGTATAGTGAGCATGGTGCAGAGAGAGAATGAAGGAGAATTGATTATTCGATTCGCCTGCTTGACAGATTTATCTCTCGTGACCGGCATAGCTAGACGAAAGGAACTAGACAACAGTACAAAGACAATTAACGATCGGAGCATAGTATTATTCTAAAGTGGTGAAGTCTAGAGCAGCACGCCTCCTATAATTATCATAAAATAGAACAATGCGCACACAATAAAGTCATGACAGCATATAATTGCACTGTATACGATGTGCCTCTAATAGCCCAAGATGTTGGCCATTGGTGGGTCGCTGTCCACTGCAAATCGCTCAGGTTGGAATTTCAATTTGCCATCATGAACAGACAGAATAACATGATGGAAGCTACGATACATCTTGTCAAAGTTCGCCAGTGTTCTCACGATGCCCTTGACGCATGCCTCTGCGACTTCATTATCCATTGCTTCGTACATCCATTTGTTCTCAGGGTCGACCTTCTGATCTTTACCACTGAACTGGGCTGTGACGGTGTGGCCGACTTCAAGGCTGATGTGCGTGTCACCAAAATAATGCAATGTCGGCAACGAGTTGTCTTTCTTGACAATGTTAGTATAGATGTTGGTGAAGAGAGCATAAAGTCCTGCTTCGACCAATTCGGCAGCCAACATGCGGATGCGCGTGTCTTCTGAATAAGCGACGGTCTCCACCAATGAGTAGATCACTCGGCGAGCAGCCGCACCCTCGGGACACCACACGTGCCTCATCATGCCTTGCAAAGTACCAAAATCTTCCAACTTTGGCCCCAAGGCTTCCATGTCTTTCAGATAGTAATTGTAATGGAAATCATCTTCGGCAACATATTCGTTGACTTTTGATTCCAGGCTTGTCAATTCAGATTCTGGCTTGTGCAGTTTCAACACATTTTCCACGAAGTCAGCGAAGCCACATGAGAAACCCACCATGTATGGCACAAAGCTCATGCGAGTTTCAGCCGGGTAGCTGTCGTTGTTGAGAAGTGGAAACAACGGGTTGGTAGAATTCATGACGTCCTTGACTTCGTTCATGAATGTAATGGCATCGGCGAAGCAGGTTATCTTCTCTTTTGGTAAACATTGTGCCACGGCCGAGATGCTCTCAGATTGCTGTTGAGCAAGACTTTGCAATGACCTGGCTCCCAACAATGCAAAATTGTTTCTGTTGCTACGAAGTGAGCTTTTACCAACCAAGAATTTAGAAGCACGGCTCGACACCACGCGAGTTAAGCGGAGACCAACCATATTTGAGGCCATTTGCTCTGCTGTTCCTGCTCTGACCACAATTCCTGATCCGACTGAGCGACTGAGCGACTAGACTAGCTATCAAATGGCGCGTTGTATTGAATGTGAACTGTACCATTCACATAATACAATAGTGTTATTATGGGCTTGGACCTAGTGACCTGTACCTAGTGACCTAGATAATCTTAAGCCAACGAAAGTCAGAATTGAAACACCATGAACTACACTGCCGACATCGAAGTAGCCCACTGTCTTTGAATGCCAATAATTTTATTTTTTAGAAATTGAAGTAGGAAATGAATAATTAAAAAGTACTGGACGACTTGCAAATCGAAGTCAAGTGAAACCTGAACGTACAACAGATTGTTTGGTGTTGAACGATACCTCTTGTTACACAAGTCAGTTCCTCAGTAATATCCCGTGGACCAAACCAAATCAGTCGGGTGTCTGCATTAAACGTGTTGGCTGCATAATAATTGTCTGTCATGGCAAATAGCGTTTGCATTCATCCTATAGCTCAGGCTGACATTGCAACAAAGCACGGCGACTCGCAAGAGACTGAAACTGATTCTTTCCCAACTATTCGAGCGCAACGGTTTGCCAAGGCAAGCACACCAAGTTCGAGGTGCCCATTCCACAGCGATAATTTCGTCAAACTTGCAGAAAATATAGCTCGGCTTTCAGGCTACCTTTTCAAAAAACGGCTCCGCTATGTTCTGCGCCAATTTTCCTTATTCAACTTTGACCTGTTTTCAGAGCTGGCTAAACAACGCGCGTCTCGAAAAGGGGTCTCAACCAACGCCTATATGTTTCCCGTAGCGTTTGCCGCCCATACTTGCAACTGAATAGCAGGTACAGGGACAGATACAGGATTTCAAATACGCATGTCTCAAAGTGGAACCCAATTAGGGGGGATGCGAAGCACTTCCTTTTCTGGCTAGAAGTCTGTTATGTGGCCTGCCTTAAGGCCCCAGTGTGTCCAGGGCAGGGTGTGTCGGACGAAGTATGTGAGCCTCGTGTGTGTGTAAATTTTATTTACCCTCGTAACCATGTACGTTCGAGGCTGTTACCGCACGTGCGGGCTACGCTCATTCTCTCTTGAGCAAAGCGTCCATCGCTACAAATTACAATTACGTGAAAGACTATCATCGCATTATCTAATCATCTATCGTCAATTACAGCGGACTCACCCATCACTCCTCGTAACGTTTTGTAAGTAAACTTCTCAGTCGGATATTTGTTTATTCTGTCAACCCGGCAATATCACAGTCGACCATCTCCTTAAACGTTCCTTTTGTTAATGTATTTCAATGCAGTTTTTATTCATGTTTCCATTCATGTCTCTATTCAATTCACCTCATCAATACATATTCTCTTGAAAGCAATCCGTTGTCGTTGATGCGAGTGACACCCCGAAAAGGAATCAATTTCTGCTCGGCACACAGGGCCCTGATGGGGGACCAGTGCGCGAAGTCCCCGGAAGCTCCTGGCTTTTTCTTGATATGCTGACCTCAAATCCTTCTAAATTTGAGCTTTTTCGATACAAAAATCAGGCCAGTGCTATTGGAAATCTATTGACCAATAAAAATTGATATTCCTAGAAAATGGCTTCTCACTACAATGCGATGGTACTTACAGGAAAGTATCCCAAAATGAAAATGTTTATAGCAATAAGTGCAGCGACCGGTATTTCAATATCAAATTAATTTGTAAATACAAAGATACACACACGTATACTATATCATATGCAAGTTGTACAGTATCAACACACGAGCAGCATTACTTGGCCGGCTACTTGCTACTAAAATTGTTCAAGCCTCACGAAAACAACAGTCAGCTGAGTCAGGTCGACAATAATTTTGTGGGAATAGCGATCAGAAAAGCGAATACTCTGCCAAAATAGTCAGGAAATAGGAATAACCTGACAAGTGTTTTCGCTCAAGGCAGCGCAACGAACACGTGCTTTGACGAAAAACTGATGCAAACAAACAGCCACGTGAGCGACGTGCGTGACGGAGATAGCAGCAACCAAGAACTGTCGCAGAGTCGACGTCTCTCAATAGCGACTCAGCTGAAGTAATAACACAAATGAGGTCATACAGCAGTCGCAGAGTACCCACATCATCATTATGCATGCTGCATGTCTGTGGTGTCATAGGAAGTGTCAGGTGTTGTGGTGTCACATTATCATATGCGTACGTGTTGGATTGTTCTGGTGTCAACGTGTGTCAGCGGTAGTTTTGTAAAGGTCATGCGTTGTAAATATATAGTATCGTGTTTTCAGTGTTTCCACTTTCAAGGAAATGTCCTTGTTTAGGGAAATTTTCGCCTTCTGTAAGGAAATTTTAAGGACATCGAAAAATCAAGGAAATTCAAGAAATCTGTAGGAAACTTCAAATAAATTTCTGAATTAAGGGGACAATTACAAACAAATGGATGATCAGTGATAGAGAGTGGCCGAACAGCTCTACGCTTGTGTTTTATTACAGCTGATAGTAAATTGTAGTTATTGTTGGTTGATTTATTTTACATTACTCGGACACATGAAAATCCCGTATCTGTGTGATTGTGTCTCTTTGCCATTTCACGGCTACATCTACCATCCAAACATCATATCAGTTGCCACCCTGGAGCTGCCACGCCCAGGGACTCACGCGACCCAAAGCAGTGACG
The DNA here is from genome assembly GCA_900245855.1 of Calvadosia cruxmelitensis. Lineage (NCBI taxonomy): Eukaryota > Metazoa > Cnidaria > Staurozoa > Stauromedusae > Kishinouyeidae > Calvadosia > Calvadosia cruxmelitensis. The sequence continues at coordinate 8,747 of OFHS01002170.1, forward strand.
AATGACTCACTTCACCATAATTACGATAATCAAATTTCGTTTTGATTAGAATGGACACTACAAGTTGGTGTAATGATTAATGAATGTAAGGATTAATCCTGTATACTATGTTCATAAATATTTTGTAAACTGTTAGGCTGCCCAGTGTATGGCGAAATACAAATCAAATCATCCACCTGTAAACAGCTCCTAGCTTGATTTCCTTTCAGATTATCCAACCCACTAGACCCAGGCCCTGCCGTTATTCGACGCTGACTGAAGAGTCCACACCATACAGTAGATATAGGGTCCACACAGTCGGACTCATTGCAGCCATCGAATGGCAAATTCTTGCGTCCGCAAGCGCTTAATCAGCACCCAGAAAAGGGGATAAAATCGTCCATATAAAAGGAAATTTCAAGGAAACTCGGAAAATTTTACAAGGAAATGTTGAGATTCACAAGGAAAAAATCAGGATGTTTCTTTGGCAGCTTGTGCGGGAAACACTGCGTGTTTTTCCGAATATTATGTAGTGTGCTCAAAGTTCTTGGCGAGGAGCCACTCGCAATGTTGTCGTCTCTGTCTCCCTCGCACCGAACCATCGACTTACACATGCAACTAGAAATCTGGGCAGACGAATGTGCAAATTCCAAGTCAAGCATCTTTCCACGAGCAGCAAAATAATTTAAATAATTTTGAATGCAAGCCTCGCTAGATGTGTGTGATTGTCCATGGTGTCTTCAGATGCCATTTGTATACGAATAAATTACGATGAACCGTGAATATAGTACAGCCAAATCCTGTCAGACGGCTCACGGTCCTGCAACAAAGCGAGAGGAGTCAAAGGATGAGTGGCAAGCGCCGCGCAAGATTTCCAATGTGGCCACTGGCTGGCTCTTGTGCTCTCGAAATGGCTCAAATCTGGCCAACTATGTCTATTGTTCTACGACCAACAGATTTGCGTAAAGCATTGCCATATTCGATTTTTAACCAATCAAACGCCAATATTGAGTCCGAAGTTTGACAGTACCCATGTCAATTGTTCCCAACTATGTCAATTGTGATGGAGAAAGAATAGAAATTTTACCTGCAAGCCAATCAGAGGCAACAAAAAAGCCATGTTGTCAATTCTAAAAGCCTCTGACTGTCATCCAATCAGCTGGCAAAGGCACTTCCTCGCCAGAGTGTCTGTTCACGGCTTTCACCATCTTATATGCAGAACGAATGATAAATTTCACCTACCATCCAATGATTGCTACTGCAAATTATGCAACTTATGTGCAAATGATAGATATCATATTAACAAATGCACTTAACATATTTCATATATTGCTTTTGTAAAACAACATGATATGTAACAAATATTATAGAAAACACTTGACAAACATGTATACACAGTTTTCACCCTGAAATTGGGTGCAAATATATCTCTTATCATCAGCTGGCACAGCAGTTCTGTGATCGATCAGTGATTCACGGCTGCTGCGACACAAGCTTAACCGCATCAAACGTCACTGGCGAAGCTCTCGGCTTGCGGCCTGCGCTGCTGGTTTGTCACAAAACAGAGAACTGCAGCAAAGAGCGAAATTAAGGCACTACGACATTTCACGGCAGAAGATACGTATGTCATGAGCAATAGCAGACCCCCCTGTATCCGCCCCTGAGCAGGTACCCGGTTTTGTAACGACAAACAAACATACAAACAAACAAACAAAACAAGCAAACAAACAAACTCTTGTAATGACATCCCATGTGGTCACAGGTCACTAGGGCCAAGCCCAAAAGAACACTATTGTATTAGGTGGATGGTACAGTTCACAAATACAACGCGCCATTTGATAGCTAGTCTAGTCGCTCAGTCGCTCAGTCGGATCAGGAATTGTGGCCAGAGCAAGAACAGCAGAGCAAATGGCCTCAAATATGGTTGGTCTCCGCTTAACTCGCGTGGTGTCGAGCCGTGCTTCCAAAGTCTTGGTTGGTAAAAGCTCACTTCGTAGCAACAGAAACAATTTTGCATTGTTGGGAGCCAGGTCATTGCAAAGTCTTGCTCAACAGCAATCTGAGAGCATCTCGGCCGTGGCACAATGTTTACCAAAAGAGAAGATAACCTGCTTCGCCGATGCCATTACATTCATGAACGAAGTCAAGGACGTCATGAATTCTACCAACCCGTTGTTTCCGCTTCTCAACAACGACAGCTACCCGGCTGAAACTCGCATGAGCTTTGTGCCATACATGGTGGGTTTCTCATGTGGCTTCGCTGACTTCGTGGAAAATGTGTTGAAACTGCACAAGCCAGAATCTGATGTGTGTCAAGCTGGCCCCCCCACCATTAAGAATCCATTCCGAACCACTTCCAATATTTAGTACTTTTT
>OFHS01002170.1:12149-22695 GCA_900245855.1 Calvadosia cruxmelitensis
CCCAGCTGTACTTCCAATCAACATTGGTCATAGCTGAAGAGGGATTCTCCAAAACTTGGTTTTGTCCCCTCCAGATATTTTAGGCTGGCGCCGCCACTGGCTGCAAAATATGCAAAGGGGTAACAACTTTGAGACAAGCAGACGCATGGCAACCAAACGGCAATATAAATGATTAATGTCCGCCTGTTTGCATCTTGATGTGATAGATGTTTACGATCGCTCGTGTTTTTCCGAAATGCTTTCTGACCTTTTCGTTTTATTTCCATAAAGTACAAAGCAGATTAACATTGCTGCGTCAATGAAATTATGGGCAAATTCGTTTGGAAGAAGTCTTTCAAGCTCCGTTGGAGCATAACCAACCATAGCTTGTTTTAGTCGAGCTGTGACCTGCGAACTCGTTGGAATTTGGAAGGGGTACAATGGTCTACGTGACGTACATCAAAACAGAAAACCATTAACTGTGACCACGCTGCGACCACTGGAGTTGCTGGCCATGGAGTGATCTCGCTCTGACGCAGGGATGAAATCACACAGCCTACTGCCTCTTTTGAATTCCTACGTCAGCAATCTTGCAAGTGTGTGTTTTGCAGCCTAATTCCTTTGTCTGCCTTTTGTTTTACGCTGTCACTGTGTTCATATCGACTCATATTTCGTCTTGCTTCTCCCAACTGTGGACTCCTTGATGTCTCACGAGTGTTACTGAAAGCGAGGGGTAGCAAACGTAGGAGGTCGCTTTAGAAAGGCTGAAATGCAGGAAGATTTCGCAACGAACAGCACAATATCGTCACAACACTGAATAATTTGAACGATAATGAAATACAGCATAAGACACATCACAGCTGTGATCAGTGGGTGCCAGAGTTCCACCTAAGAATAGACCATATTCCCTGATAGGGGGCTTGATAATATTCTTTGGCTAGTTTCGCAGCATGCGGAGATACTTTGCTGTAAAATAATTTAGAACATTCTAGAATTAAGGAATGACATGATTGATTGATTTTCATTATATGACGTAATCAGAACGTTCTACATTGAGTTATTTTTAGACATAATGTAATAGAAGGTTCTAGATTTTCTATAAATATAAATTGATGTCATTTGTATGTATGTATTAATTATTCTAGAATGTTCTGTATTGTTTTTGTAAATAGTATACATTTGGGAGCTCCTGAGAAGGAATCCTCAGTTATTTGTTGGAGAGTAACTCGTGTTATATGAAACACATTGATTGGAAGTTCACCTTTTGCCTTCATCTACCGTTTCCAAAAGAATACCGGGTTACAATCTAAGGTGGATGATGACATTACGGAGATCATGATACATTAAGCCTTTTCCTGCTATTGACGTATATACACGTTTTGGAAACAAGTTTAAAGTAGCAACATGTAACCAATCAGATAGTTAGTTCTTAGAGATCAACCAATCAGCAATCGATAAAGCGACTTAAAGTCTTCATTTAACTAGTTTTATCAGCAGGACAAGAGTTTGATATATATGCAGAATCTTGGTACTTTGCTAAATGTTTTCTTTGATTGGTTAAAAATATGGATGCACGACAACCTCCAGCATATTCCCGAGGGTCGAAATGAAGAGAGTTGTGCAATGGTCGCTACAAAATTATTCCAACTAAAATGCTCTATAAAAAGAAGTTAATCAAGAGTTTAAGTTCCAGCATCAGTCACACTGATAAGCAGTGGAATGATTACAATTCCAACTAATAAGTGGAATGAGTGGATGGGAAATCAAAGCTTCTTTGCTGTCTGTTACTCACAGGACAAAGGCATCGTGCATATAGGTTAGTTGCGATGCATACGGCCGGAGATGCACAAGGATCGATTGCAAGGCGTGAGGTTTGTGGCTGTGTTGCAAACTAACTCGTGCAAGATTGACTATCTACTGGGCATACTGTTGCCTTATTATCACATGACAACGAGGTTGGTCAGAGGTCATCCAAGGTACTGACAATGGTCACGTGGATCTATAGCCGCGATAGTCATGGATTGAGTTTAATATTGTCTAAATGTTTTGTAGCCAGCATAGAAGTTTTGTGCGAGGCATTGCACAACTGCGCATAAACCAATGAGCGCATTTTCTACGTAAAAACATTTCCAACGATTCTTTGAAATACTTCCCTTTACTTTGAAATCTAGCATTGCTAATTCCAGTCATGTAAAACTGCTGTACATTGTAGCTACAGGGCACTTTGTAAATGACATTCCACAGCATTTATAATACAGTATCATGATAATGATTATTATAACATAACATTTTGGATTCTCGCAATCTGATTGGCTAAGAGCTATGTGATATCAGGCAATANAAAATCACTCGCCTGCGGCTCTTGATTTTCTGATGCCTTTCTCGTGTCTCCTAACCTGCCTCTCGTGGTGATATCAGGCCATACCACATAGAAAACCGTGTGATAACTGTTCAATATCATCGCACTTCGGTGCTTCCAAGCAATGCCTCGTAGTCTGGAGTGCACAATATTCGGTGTGACACATGTCCCAAGCAAGACATATCCGCTTTCTCGTCCGTTTTGTTGATCGAGACAAGATCCTATAAAACAACAACAACACAGGACACTACAGTCAACCTGCCAATAGCGGCCACCTGCCCTGAACGACCTTCAACAGGAAAACAATAGACCTGTCAGCACTCAGCAGCAATTTACGCGTCGAGAGGCGACCTGTTTAAGAACACAACACAAAGCTATCTCCTGGTGATAACATGAAGGCGTATCTGATATCGCATTTATGATACGCTTCTCAAGGACAATTAGGGCTGACTTCAAGCATTCGATGCCAATTTCAAGAACTTAGGTAACTAGTTCTATCGTCATCGTTTTCTTTTGTAGCAGTCACCATAGTTACAATATGAACAATCTATTCCTATAGCATCGCTTTAATCTGTTAAAATATTCCTACAGGCTTTTTTTTTCATTTGTATCGACTACAGAGGACGAATGGCTAACCTAATGCTCATAGCTTATTAGCTTGTGATATTGGCGCATTGGTAATAGAAGCCGAAACGAATTGACATTGCGCAAGCACAGTTGAATGCAGCAAAAATTCTCACGATCGCCGCGGGGGTCGACCAATTTTTTCCACGGTCAGAAGAAGAGAAAAAATGAAACATTTGTCCCTCCACAACATTGACCCACTGGTTACCATAGTAACCGTGAGTCAAAAAGTCTGCTGCGACATTGCGATCAACGCAATCGACGACCCTATAATACGGACACGTCTGTCGGTTTGAATGTTTGTTTGTTTGTATGTTTGTTTGTTTGTCGGTACAAAACCGGGTACCTGCTACTCAGTTGCAAGTATGAGCGGCAAACGTCCCGGGAAAAATATAGGCCTTGGTTGAGCACACTTTTCTAGACGCGCGTTGTTGACTCACGGTTACCATAGTAACCTGGAGTCTATGCGGAGGGGGGGATTTTTCTTCTTTTCGCGTAAAGAAATTCCTTTCGAAAACTGCTTTGCGGGCAAAAACAATGGCATAACAAACGGATTTGGAACCATTGCGCCACACGTGCAAAGGAGGGCAGCAATTATTACCTCGTGTTTGCGAGCTCTGGCCATCAAACTGGACCAGATGAAGCTGCCGACGACGTTCATCTGAGAGTCAACAATGCCCCTGATCGCTGCAAATTCGAGCAGCTGAAAACAGCCAGTGATCCTGCCGAAGAGCTGAAGAAACTAGTTTTTATCAACTTTTTGATCGATCGTCGCATATGTAAAGATCTCCTTGACCACGTGAGGAGGAATCCGACAGCCACATTTGACGATCTCAGAGAACAAGTGCGCCACTACCACCAGACGAGCCGGTCATCCGCCACCGTCTGAATCAAATGCCGCGAACTTGAATTACGTCAACAACAGCAGGACTCCGCCGTCTGGTAAGAAATGTGGCAAATGTGGCTACAGCCATCCGCCAAGAAATGCCCTGCATTTCGACAAGATTGCCACAGATGCGGTAAAGTTGGACACTTCTTGAAATGCTGTGATGTGGAGGCCAACAAGGCTGCGAAAACCCGGTCGTCAGACGTCAATTTCGTGGAAGAACCCGCCGCTGTACAACAAGGTGATCAAATTGCCAACAATGACAATGATTACTTTGTTTGTTATGCAAATGAGTATGTCCATTCAGCAGAGGCTGTAATGGAATCCGTTCAGACTAACGGAAAAGCTGTTAGATCATCTTTATTGGAAAATATACCTCAAGTATACACGCATAGAAGGTACTTAAGTACACTCATACTATACGGTTAACAAAGTTATATACATGCACATGAAAGATTAATACAAAAAGAGGGCTATTTTTTCTTGAATGCTGGAAACATTCTCTGGTGGACAATATCTGATGGCAGAGAGTTCCATAATCTGATGGAACGATTCAGAAAGAAATTGTGCCTGGTATCTGACTTGGCTGTTTGAATGAGCAATTGCCTGTTGTGGCTCCTGGTGTTGAATGGTTTTGCGTCGAATTGAATTGGCAGATGTACATTCACTGCACCATGCAAAATCTTCCATAACAGGCACAACTCTAGAAAGTGCCGCCTTTCCTCCAACGATGACATCTCCAATTTGATAAGTCGTGTGGTATAGTCAGTGTCAAAGTCCCCGAAGCAACGAATGAATACCTTTTTGGTAAATCTTCTTTGGACTTTTTCGATTTTTTCGATGTCTTTCTTGAGGTACGGGGAAAAACTTGACATGCATATTCCAGCAAAGGACGTACATAGACAGTAAATGCTTTCGCCAGATGCGTTGGCTCATCCCACTGCAGTGACCTTAACAGATAATTTGAAACGCAATATGCCTTTTGAGTGACAACTTTAAAGTCTGTTGAAAACTTCAAATTGTCACTCATGTGCACACCAAGGTCTCGTACAGCATTTGACGACGGAACGATCATGTTGTTCATTACATAAGGCATCCTGGGGTTGCGTGGGCAAAGATACAGAGTGGAACATTTCTCGACTGCAACAGACAGCTGCCATGTGGACGCCCACTCCAGGAACATCGTAACCATTTCTTGGAAGGACGATACTATTTCATATGTGTGAGTCATCAAGGCTGTATATGACGTACATCTTCAGATCATCGGCAAATAATTTGCAAGATGAGGCATGGAGGACGGCAGAAACGTCAATTATGTATAACAGAAATAAAAGTGGCCCCAGTACTGATCCTTGGGGAACGCCACTGATGCAACTACATTTGTCAGAAAGCTGATTGCCAACTTGAACCTGTTGATTGCGGCCGGAGAGGTACTGAGTAATCCATTCTAAGAAGTGTCCATCGATGTCATAGCCTTTTAATTTATGCAGTATTTTCTGATGCGATACGGTGTCGAAGGCCTTAGCCAAATCAAAATGAATGACATCGACGCAATGTCGACTTTCAATCGCCATCGTCCAATCATGCAGGGACTCAAGCAACTTGGTTGTAGTTGACTTGTTTTTTAAGAACCCGTGTTGAGCGGCTGTAATGACCTCGTTAGAGAGAGCAAAATCTAATATTTTGTCTTTGATTACTCCTTCCATTACACGACAGCAGACTCATGTCAAGGATATCGGACGGTAATTTGCGCAGATTTCGGCAGGTGGTCTCTTGTAAACTGGTGAGACGGTTGCAGTTTTCCAGACATCGGGCACAGAAGACGAAATGAACGATAGCGTGAAAATGTAAGATAGGGGTAACGCAATAGCATGGGATGTCTGTTTTATGAAGTAGGCTGGTATGCCATTAGGTGAGCTTGATAACTTCGGCGTTAGTCTTTTTATGATTCGCCGTACGTCGCATTCGTCAAATTGTACATCTGTGAGCGTGTCAGAATTTGACACCGTAAATGGAGGAGTACTTCCGTTGTCACGAACAAAGACGCTCGCGAATTGGTCTAACAATAGCTTTGCCTTCTCTGCGTCGTCAGTTGTGATCTGGCCGTTTTGCAGACGCAAGGGGGCAACTCCCGTCTTTCTCTTCAAATGCTGGTTGACGTACGAATAGAACGCACGGTCATTCTTTCGTTCAACGAGTTTTCTTTCGACGTTTCGGCGATAATTTGAAATGGCCTTCTTACAGGCACGGGCACATTTCTTGTATTTCTCAATCCCATCCGGCTCTTGTCGTTTTCTCCACAGACGCAGTTTCTGTTTCAGGAAATGGGAAATGAAGGATGGATAATTCTTTGATCCCGCTTTGCAATTCTTGATTGGCACAAAATGGTTAATAATCTCCTGAATGATTTCAATAAATCTTTGATTGCAGTCTTGCACAGTAGAACAGCAGGAGAAAATAGAAATCCAGTCTATATCCTCAAGATACTGATTAATTGTATGGTAATTGGCCTTTGGGAAATTGTAGCAAATCTTCTTTGGCGGAGTTGCTGGCAACAAATTGAGGTTGAAAATGATCGAAACATGGTCACTTGTGCAGAACGGTGGCGAGACTGAGCAATGGAATATAATTAGTTCGTCATTTGCCAGCAGCAGATCTAATACAGACGAGTCCAGTGTTGGCTCTTTAATAAATTGAGTTAGTGAATTCTCTTCAAACGTCGACAGGAAAGTTTCAGAGACTGAGCGGAGATATTTAGTGTACCAGTGCACCAATCGATGCCGGGGAGGTTGAAGTCGCCAGAAATAACACAGGGGTATGGAACGGAGCAACATCTAGAGATAAGATCGAATAGAAGTAAGGAAGATGCTTCGCTATACTTTGGCGGTCTGTACAGACATAGAAAACGGACCTTGGCATTGCTCTTGTCGATGCAGTCCACTGCCACATATTCAAGGTCAGCAAACCCTGTACCACAATGATGACATGCAGCATGATACGGGTGCATCTTGCACCATTCTGTCTACTCGATTGTGGCAATATATCGGTAGCCCCGATTTGAAGGCTTCCTCGCACAAGTTAAAATCTTATGATAGCCGCAGCTTGCCAGTTGTTGGTGAATGCCGTCTAGACTTCCAACGGACGGCCGCAGTAACACAATTAGCACGACCGTGCAAGTAATCGATTCCTCGTGTAATTTCGGATTGTTTCGTCGAGACGTTTTAATTGATTCTGATTGTTATGTTAATAACGTTGACAATGCTGCTGAGTTTCTCCATGTCATCAAGGATGTTGTTGCCACGATGAAGCTGGAACAAGACGCACAGCCAAAATTTTGTCAAGCAAGAGCAGTACCCTTGCCTTTGGAAGCTGCAGCTACTCGGGAGCTTGAGCGCCTGCAAGCCATGGGAGTCATCGAGCCACTTTGGTCTGGCGGGGCTGAAAATGCATCTCCTGTCGTCTGGGTAAGAAAGCCTTCGGGCGACCTCAGAATGTATGCAGACTTTAGCGTACACGTTAATGATAAGATTCTGAGCGATGCATATCCGATACCGAACTTAGAAAGTATATTTCGTGATATTCATGGGGCTAAATTCTTTGCAAAAATTGACCTCAAGTCCGCCTACTGGCAGATTGCTATTGACGAGGAGGCTCAAATGTTGTCGGTCATCAACACGCACAAGGGCTTGTTCCGTGTGAAACGACTCCTGATGGAAATGAAAAATAGTTCGGCGATTTTTCAGCAAGTGATTGAAAATGTTTTGCAAGGTCTGAAGGGTATCATTCCCTATCAAGATGATGTATTGATTTTTGCTGTGAAGGAAGACTCACTCTAGTTTTGCCGTGTTATGATTTGATACCCCTTTTGGTTCTGCCCCGGTGAGGCAGTGCGGCCTATGGCAGGCAGGATTTTATATGTGTCATAATAATTTATAGCGTTTGGTTTACATGTAGGCAATACGTGTCTCTTGAAATGCGCATGTCAGGGTGCGCAATGCGGTATCTCCCATTTTGAAATCCGCTAATCAAACATGGAAGGAAAGTGAACACCGCCAGGAAGCTGTTGGCTCGATTCATGTTCATGTCCCCTTCCGCTGACCCACTGCACTCTGTGCAATAAGCCAATAACCTGGAACACTCTTTGGCACATCTTTGCAACCCACCCACCTGTTTCTTTGATTCCTTGGTGACAGAGGACAAATGAGCTTCAGCGTGTTTGCGGGTGAAACTGATGACAGTCAGAGGAAAATGTGCAATCCACTCCAATTGATGGAGAAGTGAACCCTTTGTAAAATTGCGGGTGGAATTGGAATGAAAGTTTTAAAGGATAAGGAGCACGCTTTACTTTGATAGAGATCGGTTACCGGGGTCTGTAGCTCCTAATTTCCAATAACCGAGAGCTGCATGAGGAACGGGAGATTGGGCAAACACGTTAATGTAAATGTCACATGCGGGAAATTTTGGCGATACGTCACCATCCTGCGGAGCAGCAGTGCAACGGATTCCCCCAAATGCCTTTAGGATGTAGAGTTGTAAGGGCCGATGGAGGGCCCAAGGCCCCCATCGACCCAACGCCGCTGCGAGATTAATTGTAAAAGTTACTTGTTGATGTGGATGCTCTTAGTCAGAGTTGGTGCAGTTCTATTGCATGCATGACTTCTGAAAGAAATCGTCCCTGTGATAGTGATTATAAGCCTGTGTAAATCGGACAACGTTGTTGCCATGGATAAAGTTTCCAGATAGCCGTATTGGGGGCGGGAACAGTACCAACATGTACGTACTTAAGAAATGAAAGGAGTGATTTTTTACGTATTTGATGGTCACTTTACAATCGGAAAGCACACGATGAAGGAGTACAAATTGTATGGAAATATAGCCCGTTGATTTCAGTCCTTGGGAACGTGAACGTCGTTTCCTACTTGAAAGAGTCGACAAGAAATGAGCGATCCGCGCGACGTCATGTGGGCAAAGGAAGGGAAGTGCGCCATGGCTGCTCACCAATACAAAACGATCAATTTGACTATGATGTACGATGAAATTTAAAAGAAAAAATAGGACAATGTTGAAGATCAGTAGTTTTGCATGTGAAACAGCCCAAACGTGAACGTTGTAGGATAACTTCAACTAGGAATGAAGTTACGATTCAAGGAGAAAACGGAGATGGGAAAACATGGGCTTTCACAACGCAACGGGAAGAGCAAATGTACGTTACGTTACAGCAGTTGTTAGGGAATAAACAATCAGGTAACCTTGCAAACACACATCTTTCTGTGCAGGGAAAATTACTGTGTAAATGGGTGTAACAATTATGCTCTAACGAGTGTCGTTCGACTGGCTTGAAGCCCTCGAATCAACGCAGTCAAAGAAGAACGAAACGCAAGTCCAGAGGAAGGGCCCTTTGTAAACATGGCAAATATGCCGTCAAATGATTGCACAACTAAAGTAGGAAACACATCAACTGGTATAGAGCTTTCGCTGATTATCATGGTGGCAGTCATAGCGGCTGTCGAGTAACTTTGGTCACGCTGGAATTTATAAGCGAAGCAACTCAGAGGTAAACACAACTGTCAGAGGACGCGAGAGCTGTAGCCCAGCCCACGTTGCAAAGAGGAGGAAATGAAATACCTGCAATCGGAATTTGCCTTGGGTAATGCCATACACTTGTAGAGAGTTTTCTCAAGATGATTTGGGTATGCATTTCATTGACTGCACAGCAAATGTGAAGCATGAGCACGGAGTAAAGGTTGCCCCGTTGAGGAGTCGGCTTTCCAGCAGACAAGAAGCAAGAGAATGTCACGAACGAAGGTCAATTCAAGTAGGCTCGCTTCAAAATCCACACTCAAAACAATACACACTTACAGAACAGGGTATCCTGATCAAGTCGGTGCCAAATTTCAGCATACAGGGGCCAGTTAAAGCGACCATAAATTAAGGAACGTATCGGAGCGGCGACAGGACACGAACAGAAATGAAGAGCTCTTCGAAAGTGGCGTTGCAAGTGGCTATTTCGTAGCGACGACTGGCAACATGATGAAACAAACTGCAGAGGGCCATGCACCGTTACCTGCTGATCATTTTGATACCGAATCCCAGCATATTAGGGCGAAGCAGCGCGACCGTGACGTCGTAGATGCCACGTTGCCGGCCATGACAGAGACACGATCGGAAACAATGGAAAGTGTGAACCGCAACCACGCAGCGCGGTGAAAGCCCTGCGTCCAGGCGGATTCCGTGCGGTGATCAATATCAGGTCTGCAATCATGGCCGCAAGGACGAAAACATGGATTTTTTGGGTCACGCGATAATTATCTCGTAAAGTATACTAGGTACGGCGAATTTTGATGTTTGTCTGAATAAAAAGTGTCCAATACCCGTCGAATGACGTCCAACAATCAGCCGTACGACGCGTAGTCGAGCTTGCAACTTTCCTGCACCCGAGCTCAAGGAAGTTGCTTCGTGTGTAGGTAGCGGTCTCCCGCGCGTAATTTTGCGTGGGCACTGCGCGCGGGGGTAAAGTGGCGCAGCGAAGCGGCGCTTTGCCTGGGAGCGGCGCGCATGGAATATTGGTCACCGTCGGCAACAATCCCATGCGTCGGCAACATTCCCCAGACTCATTCTAGTGTGATTTTAGCATCAATGATCGAGGCTGCTCATCTCCTGCTCTCTGTGTTGCGCGCCAAACTTCAAGCGACTTCAAG
>OFHS01002171.1:0-22679 GCA_900245855.1 Calvadosia cruxmelitensis
ACTCTGATTGGATGAGGTCGAGGGGCCTTCGCCTTGATGGATGTACAGATCATGGCATGATCGCTTTCAGCTCAGTGTATCACAGCTGCAGACTGATGAATCGCGGGATTGCTGGTCAGAATAACATCCAGTAGGGTACCAGAAGTTAACCGCGTAGGACGATCAATGAGGGAGGTTAAGTTCATAATTATATGTTTGTGACGCACAATGGGCGGGAAAAGTGGAGGGCACGTAATCCCTTCCTGCTTGGTGACGAATAGAATTCCAATCAAATTTCACCTTACAGGTAAAGTCTCGTTTAATTATTGAATTATATTCTGTCAATTTCGATGTGACCCCCAATGGGCTCTCGTAAGACTGCAAAGCACGCTGGACACCGGAAGAAGTCACAACTACAAACAAATGAGATCTATTGTTCAATACTGGCCAGTACACCCAAAGCGAATACGCTATGTCCTACAATGGGTAAATAAGCCTTGGTTGATCGTTTGCACTATATAGAAGGTGGAATCTACAGAAAAATAAGAATCGTTTTCCTATTTTAAGCGAAATGCTTCACCGTCCGTGTGTTCTGTCGCACTGTCCAGAATACTCACCACTCAGTCACAGTATAGCATGAAGGGCTAGGGTTAATTTTTTTGTTCTGAATAGGTTAAGAATCCCAGAGTCGTTGGACTGTATTCGCTGTGATGTCGGGCGATTAAAATCATATGTGTTTCAATGATTAATAGAATATCTTTTTCCTTTTAAATAGTTTCCTTGACTTCCTCTGGTTTCAACAGTACAGTAGATCATGTCTGGGTGTGCCCGCAGTCAGTGATTTTGATTTAACGTATTGCAATCGGATGAAGGGAATTTAGAAGAATGTCTACAACAACAACAACAACAACAACAACAACAACAACAACAACAACAACAACAACAACAACAACAACAACAACAGCAAAGTCAGAACGTTTTCTTGCAAACACGTGTATTCACGGCAAGTGAAATTCAACTGAAAAGGGACAAGTTCCTGTGATTACATCTAGCAGATATAATTATACTGTAGTTTTGCAGGGGGTCGTGATTAATAATGAAATGAATACAAGTTGAGCAGGGGGTGCCTAGCAATGAAAGATGAAGATGGAGGCTTATCGCATTGCGTATAATATGTAATTTACAGATATAAAGTTGCTGGTTCGTAATTATAAATTATTAAATAAAGTATAAATGACTCGCTGGTCGGCGCTTGTACAACAAATTCAATGTGCCCATTCTTCAGAGATAATTAATTTCGTCAAACTTGCAGAAAACATAGTTCGATTTCAAAGTGACCTTTTCAAAAGCGGCTCTGTTAGATTCTGCGCCTAATTGCATTGTTCAACTTCGACCTGTTTTGAGTGTTTGACTCCGTGCAGTGTGTTTCGAAAACCGTGCACAACCAGAGCGGTGTTGTTTCCCAGAGTTTGGAAATCCGTACGTTGCTAATGAGTGGCAGGTGCCTGATTTTGAAGATGATTGTGCCAACTCGTGTACGTTTTTGAACATACATACATACATACACACAAACCGACAAACATTTGCGTATTATAGCCTTTTATAGGGTTGTCGATGTGTGTCAAGAAGAAAAAGGAATCAGTAACTTATTGTGACAACGCCTTTGCTTCATTATTCATCAGCACATTATCCATTCTTGATTGCGAATGACAAACAAAGAGGGTAGCCTAAGAATTCAGTCAGCCATAAGAGCAGACAATGGTTGCTCCGAAAATAAACAAAGTCACTCTTTGACAAAGCATGTCATCCAAGCAAAAAATAACCAAACGCCGGTGATGCAGCAGCAATTCTTTTACCGTGACTTTATCGTGTAACTGTAGTGCAAGCTTGTGAGTCGTGGATCTAAACACAAGTGTAACTCATTGACCTCAACTTTGAAGTGCCATCTTGAGCATAGAACAACGTTCACTCTTCATGGAGGAAAACAGGATATTTTTCAACATTTGCAAGCGTCATAGTCGCTTGATTGGTTTTCTACTCATGGGACTAGCTGGTTTTTTATTTTCAGTTACCAATGTCTTCATACAAGCAGTTCACCTTAAAGGAACAAATTCTGTGAATTCCTATGAAGTCTTGATGTTCCGCTCCTTCATTCAACTGATTTTGCTTAGCTTTGTCATGCTAGCTCGCAAAGTTTCTCTGCTTGAAAACTGGAAAGATCTGCTATATTTTCTTGTCATGGGATCAGCAGAAGCAGGAGGGATATTTACAATGTACTTTGCCTTAGAATGTATGCCTGCTGGAGATGCAACCGTGGTACAGTTCACAAAACCTGTTTTTACGTTCATATTCAGTTATTTATTGTTTCGTGAACATTGCTCGTGGCAAGATGTTGCAGCTGGCATTGTATCATTTACTGGCGTCGCTATCATGTCTCGACCACAAATAGTTTTTGGTACTTCAACTGATAAATTGGCTACGTCTGCTTCAGCAAATGCTACTCATCTAATGAAAGGAGAATTCGGCAACCAAAGATATTTGGATGGTGTTGCTTACGCTTTGGTATCAGCCATTTTGCTGTCATTGTTCTACGCAATGAACAAATTTGCTGGTGAAAGAGTAGATGTGTCAGTGGTCGTTTTCTATCCAAGCATAATTGGATTTTTGGTTACAGCTGGGACTGCTTTAGGAAATGGAAACCCCTTGTTTTTCCAGCATTGGACTCTGGAGACGTGGGTTGCAATGTTTTGGGTCGGGTTCCTTTCTTTCTTTGCCCTAATGATTATGACGGAAGCATTTCAACTCGAGGAGGCCACACCCATCGTGATGATACGAGGTCTAGATATTATTTTTACTTACTTCTTGCAGTATTTTATAGTAAACATCACACCAACCTGGCAAGCATTCCTTGGTGGAACTATGATCCTATTTGCTTCCAGCTTTATAACATTTAGAAGATTGTACATGACTAGTTGACGTCTTAAAATATGAACCATCGAAATAAATACATGCATTACTATACTGCAAGGCATTCAAATTAGCGCTGCTTCGAAATGAAAGTGCTTCAAAAGACCTTCCAGCATGTTAAGAAACATGCTTTGAAATTATGTTTAGACCAAGTACATAAATTTAAATGTTTCAATAGTATGTTTGCTACTCTATAAGTCAAGCAAACATGGCTTAGGAAGAAGATGTTGATTGTTGAAGCCGGATTCTGAGTTGGAAGTTTGTATTTTAAGCACGATATGCTACCGTGAGTTGGCTTGTTTGCTTGAAAGACCTCTTTATGTTCAAGTAACAATAAGAACATAGGAAGAGTGAGCAAACACAAAAGCAATGTGGCTTGCCGTTTTATAAAAATTTGCTCCACTCAGTCACAGTTTGCTAGTGCTCCATCCTCGTGAACAATTTATAAGACAGACCTGGTGATTCTGTCATCGAGGGATGTGTTTTGATGTATAGGATGAAGTTACAGATCTGATACTGACATCTTGCTATTCGGCATTTCATCAATCATGGAGAAAAGAAATTTAATGTTTAGCATTTGTAGCCGCCATAGTCGCGTGGTTGGTTTTCTGCTCACGGCTTTAGCTGGCTTCTTCTTTGCTGTTGCCCATGTACTTATACAAGCAGTTCACCTTGAAGGAACAGATTCTGTGAATTCTTATCAAGTCTTGATGTGCCGCTCCTTCATTCAACTTGTTTTCGTCAGCTTCATCATGGCAGCTCGCAAAGTTTCCCTGTTTGAGCGCTGGACAGATCTGCTTTATCTCCTGCTGATGGGTTTGGCAGAAGCAGGTGGGATATTTGCAATTTACGTTGCCCTGGAGTTTATACCAGTAGGAGATGCAACCGTGGTACAGTTCACAAAACCTGTGTTTACGTTCGTGTTTAGTTATTTATTGTTTCGTGAACATTGCTCGTGGCAAGATGTTGCAGCTGGCATTGTATCATTTACTGGCGTCGCTATCATGTCACGACCAAAAATAATTTTTGGTACTTCAACTGATAAATTGGCTACGTCTGCTTCAGCAAATGCTACTCATCTAATGAAAGAAGAATTCGGCAACCAAAGATATTTGGAGGGTGTTGCTTACTCTTTGGTATCAGCCATTTTGATGGCATTGTTCTACGTAATGAACAAATTTGCTGGCAGAAGAGTAGATGTGTCAGTGGTCGTTTTCTATCCAAGCTTAATTGGACTTTTGATTGCAGCTGGGGCTGCTTTAGGGAATGGAAGCCCCTTGTTTTTCCAGCATTGGACTTTGGAGACGTGGGTTGCAATGTTTTGGGTCGGGTTCCTTTCTTTCTTTGCCCTAATGATTATGACAGAAGCATTTCAACTCGAGGATGCAACACCCATCGTGATGATACGAGGTCTGGATATTATTTTCTCATATTTCTTGCAATATTTTGTAGTAAACATCGCACCAACCTGGCAAGCTTTCCTTGGTGGAACTATGATCTTATTAGCTTCCAGCTTTATAACATTTAGAAGATTCTACATGACTGATTAATATTTTGAAATGTCTGATAAGTATCTATGAAGCATGCAGTGAAGTAGAAGGAATAAAGAATATGTGCTGTACTTTGAGAAACATTTTACTGATGATTGTAAAAGTGTTGTTTTTAGAACGAGGCCAAGCATAGGAACGATGCTAAACAGACCATAATTTATCATCGAAAAGCACTTTTCATGTTTCCGCTCTGGAGCTCAGGGGGAAATAATTAAGCGTAAACCGGGACGTCAGATTTAGTCTCGGATTACGCTTCTGTCCTGTTCCATGCATTAGTGGATTAATAGTTACTTACTCTGTACCATCCTTCATCAAAGACTACCCTATCACGTTACTGTGACATAGCCTCGTTGTTATACTGACAATATTCATCATGCGAAAGAGGCATTAATAGTGATGTGGGGGGATGTGAGAACGAGGCTGTGCTACACGGCCACAACAACTGCAGTAGCTTAATTCCCAAAATGCTTCAGGACTGCACTTGGTCAATTCTCTCCTATCTTTTCATTGTTCTCCTTTGGGATCATTACAACTTTCTCTAATTACAATTCCTCTGAAACTTCCAATAGAAATGGATCCCTACTTATCTAAAGCTCTTAATTAACACGAATAGAAACAAGGTAGAAAGGCTACTTCTCATTGGCTAAGTATATCTCTCTATTGTTTACCTTATTCCCAAATGTTCACATATTGTGCGTTCCGAAAGAAGATTGGAAAATTATCACATCAAAGAGCACTGTTAAATTATTTATATAATTTATGCTCTTGTACTGCCTGGCGAGAATAATTACGACGAACTGAGGCTGATCTTATGAGACTGGAGGCTACGCAGTCTTCTCGAGCAATCCGCACTGCCTTCTTGCATACTTCAATTCTGTTTTCTGCATAACATATTATACACAGTTCAGAAAATACTCGAAATTTCTCGTGTATAGGAAAACGTTCATGCTATTGTACACTTTGTAAGCCACAAAATGATTAAGCCAAATCTCAATAATTATATATAATCATTGGTTCTGCTTCAGACCAAATCTTATTGTATATGAAAAGAAATCTTGTCCAGGGCATATTTTTCGTTTTTACTTTATTTGTATTTCATTTTTTCTCTAATTCTAATTACGATTTCTGTGGCATCCTACAGACCATGGATTTAATTATTCAGGCTGTTCTGGGTTTCAACTTTACACAAAGGTCATTAACCCCTGTGATGAATCAAACATTCAAACAATCAATGAAATTGTTTACATTTTGGTATTTCCAGCTTTCAATTTAATTTTCATTGACGACGGGTGGCCAATCTCCACCAAAATAAACAATGTTGAATTGAGAAACTGGTGAATCACAACTACTTCCACAATAGTCTATGACAGGTTGACTTCATCGCAAAAAGGGTCTTAAAAGAAAATTCGAAGACTGAAACAGCTACAGGTATATTGGCCATCTAAACTCGATTAACGAGGCTAGCTTTCCTCTACTAATGAATCTATCACAAATTAACCTGAATGTTTTTCAATATTTTCGATATCATTTAATGTAATATCAACTTTATCAGGGTCTCAATAATATTTGCAGTTGATTTTACAAATTCGTCACTCATGATTCAGTTTTTCCGACTGTCGAATAAATTTTGCAAAGGTCCAAGTACTAGATTCTATAGATCGATTTATAACGCGAGATTACCTTACACGGCATCTTGTACGAAGCTTCGTACCAACTCAACATATGTTGGGATTATAAGCTATTGTCGGGGAACGGGGAATTTTGAAGCTCATGATATTGAAATATTATGTACAATTTTGACAGAAAAGAACCAAATTGACAAAAGCAGAAAAGAATAATGGATAAGTTCGCTTCAAAAATCAGAGATGAAGCTATACAGTAGTCCGCATCCCGTATTTAGTCACGGGTTTTGAGCTGAAATCTACAAATTTGACAGCCAAGAACAATCAATGGAAAAGCAAAGAGTACGGTTGAATGTGATTCAAACAAAGCAATTTTCTGTAATCGCATGCAGTAAGTGGCATAATTATGTCAACTAATTTATAGAGGAGTAGAAACAATGGAAGTACAGTAAAATTTAATAAAATAGAACGATTAAGGATAATTAGCCTGATTTACAGATACATTACAGTATGTATAGTATTACAACTGCATGGCATTTGCAAATTTTTGGATTGGGTAATTTTCTTATCAGGTACAAAGCTTGAATGAAAACAAAATTAGCCCATTTAGGAAACTCTTTGTATCAACGTCAGGTTTCAACCATTGTATCAACGTCAGCTGTCAAGTTTGTAGATTTCAGTTCAAACCATTGTGAGAACGTCAGGGGGTATTAGGCAATGCTGATGGCGCAACCATTTGATTACTGATATTATATCTTGAAGTTTGAGCAAGAACCTACTTGTTCTTATTTGAGTCAATTATCAAGGAGAACATTACAGTACCCACCGACCAGCAGCCGCATGTTTCTATGCACAGTTTGAAGCTTTATTTTAGGTCTGACGATATATTTGCTGTAGATAATTAACAGACGCACGCTTGTGACATAGAAAATTTTAACTCTGGGTATGTAATTAGATAAAGTTTTATGATTCTTTTAAATTTCACCGTAGATAATGTATAATTTCTGTTTTAATGTTGATTCTCGGAATTCTGTAAAACATATCTTTATTGGTAACTGTTTACAATCGCTATAATGACTTGTACCCAGCTGAATGCGAGAGAAAATACATTATTATTATCAAATATGAGTGATCCTTTATACTGAAACTTTTCTCTGACTTTAGATATGATTGAACAACGTATTGCACGTGACTTGTCATGTGATCTTTCTTTCCAATGATGGCATGGAAACAAGTGGCATTGCTGGTGATTATATTTATTGCTGTTCTGTCTGCCGAAACTTCCATCAGAGATGGCCTTACAGATAATGATGACAGCTTTGAAGAAAAAATCGATCGAACACAAATTGTAAGAAGAATTTCATATCATAAATAGAATCTGGGATTTTCAGATTTTATAGAAAGCTCCTTAGAAGTTTACAGCCAGACTATTTATTACTGTAATAATTCTGATTTAATTTGCAGGAGAATTTCGGAACGATCTCATTCAGCAGAGATTACAAATCACTTCTTGTCAGATTTGCGAAATCCTTGCTCCTCTCCAACCGAACAAAGACATGCCAAAACATGTTCCAAAACTCAACCCTTGAAGACCTCAGACAATCGATTTGTCGAGTCACAGGGCCAAGGTCTGTCACCGTCATCCTCGACTCAAACACCAACATTAATATCAAAACAAAACAATTCCACTTCAAAGCCTTCGCTTTTACTCCGGCTCAAAGAGATGTCATGATTCGTTTGACAACGATAGATTCTTCGTTTACACCTGACTTCCAGATCACCCAGGTTGGTTTATTAACGTCTTGTCCAGAAGACAGTGCATTTCTGGTCGTCCAGAAGCCAACTAATGTCGGGTTTAGTCCTTTAAAGAACCCTCGTTGGGGCTCCTTGATCCTGGATGAGGCCATTGGGACGTACCTGGCACGAGTAGGATCATCTTTTCGACTCCATCTACCCAGCAATATTTTCCGATGCAATGTCCCATTTTACAATCTCACATTTACAGCTGAGAATTTCCTAGGCCATCAGCGGACGAGATACCACGCAATAAAAAAATCATGTCCTCCTTACAAACCAGAAATCCTCATTGAAGGACCTCGTTTCCGACGAATTCGCGTTGGTCAAAAATTGCAACTTCGTGCTGATATTGTTGCGTCGCAATGTCATAATAATATGTCTCTCGATTCGGGATTTGATTGGTCAATCACATCAGCCAATCAGCGTCCAGCTATTACAGCGAAAGGAAAAATCTTGACTTTATCTCGTAACAGTCTCGTTCGGAATAACACTTACGATGTCGAGGCGACGTTGAATGCGACAAGCAGCGATATGATAATGAGGCTGAGTGATAGTATACGAATCGAGGCTGTGGAGAGCGATTTGATTGCGATTGTAAAAGGTGGCGATCGAATAGTTGGCAAAGACCAAGTATTGGTCCTGGACGCTAGTGAGTCTCGTGACCCGGATGAGACTGGTGAATCTAGTTGGTTCCAATGGAAATGCAATGATACTCAGACAGCTTGTCGGTTGGCGAATGAGAAGACAAAACAGCTGCCTTTCAACAATAAATCTCGTATCAGTGTGCATATGAACGAGGGAGATTTCAGCGTAGGAGGAACGTAAGTATTGTAATGTTCACAGTCTACAACACATGAAATAATGGTTCATCTCCGTTATCTTTCTATCTGTTTACATTCTGTTCTACTTCGTAAATCGATCTGAGATAAATAAGCTCGTTGGCATCGAGACGAATATAAAAATATAAATATACAGTGAAACCTGACTATAACGGTCGCTTCTGAGACCTGAGAAAAATGGACCATTAAAGACAGATAGTTCTCTGTCCAGGTTGATTCTACAGAAAGTGTCATTTTGGGGTTATGAAGAGTGGCCTTTATACACAGGTGGCTGCTAATGCTGTTTACACTCTACATATTTCGTACCATATGCAAATCATGTTCTATCTCCTTGTTCTCAGGTACATTTTCACTGTCGTTTACACTAAAGGGCGTAGAAGCGCTTCCGCTAGTGTACGTGTGACCATCAGTCGGAGTAGCATTCCTTTGGTTTCACTCTCGACTAATTACAAGGACGTGCTGTTTGACCGTGATTCGAGGTTGATCCTGAGCGGTCATATACAACTGTCTAGACTTGTTCCATGGAGATATGAGTGG
This sequence comes from Calvadosia cruxmelitensis, assembly GCA_900245855.1. Lineage (NCBI taxonomy): Eukaryota > Metazoa > Cnidaria > Staurozoa > Stauromedusae > Kishinouyeidae > Calvadosia > Calvadosia cruxmelitensis. The sequence goes on from OFHS01002171.1 coordinate 9,292, forward strand.
TCTTGCGCTGATAGCGAAGGTGAGTGATGAGAGAAAAGTTGGTTCTTTGTGCTTAAAAAGTATAAATGTAGTAACGCCTGAAGGTAACGTATCCAGTTATGTACACATTGCGGTCCGGTGTGGGCTAGCAGCTAGTACTGTATACGCCGTTGCCAATCAGGGGTACCGGGTTCAACTCCTGGTCAAGCTGACACATGTTTCTATTTTGTCTTCTGTCACTTTCATTTTCGAGGGCCTTGAGGGAGGCCATTCATTGGCTTATTGAGTTACCCTGGTAACGCCAAGCAACGTCACACTGATATTCGGTAGAGATACTTCGGCTACAGTATTAAATACTACAGTTCATAAGTGGGGCTGGTGGGAGGAAGTTGCGTCTTTGTGATTGGTGCGATAGCTCAGACATCGCACTGGTGCTTTTCTCCCTCTTATTATTGCTCATTTTCGATGGCATAACGAGCGAACTCCTTGCGAGAGCAAATGTCAGCGTGGAATGGGGAGTGCTGTTACTAGTCGGCAAAATGGACCCCTAACATTCCATATGGCCTCTGACATGGTTATGAGGGCTTCCTGTTACACAAGTCAGTGAAGGGAACTAGTAGCAAATATGATCGTATCATGATATTTGGTTTGAGTTTAACTTCGTCGAAATATTATTTAGCTACATTAAATAAACTTCGTTTACACTTAATACTTTATCCTTTATAAAAAGTTTTCTTTGCATACAGGTCGTCGTATCAAGTATATTAATATCTTATCAAATAATAAAACTCAACACATCAAATTGTTCTCACTTTCTTTTTAGGTTGTGAATCGTTTTCAATGATGGACTCAGTCGAAAAAGGAACTTCCTTCGATGGATTTCTCAGGAAAGTCACAAAACAGAAGATCGATCTAACGCTAAAGAAACATGTGTTGTTGCATGGCAACGACTATACTTTTCATTTAACACTCCAGACCCCAAATGCCTCCATTCAAGCTTCTATCAAAGTCCGAGTAGGAGCAGAGATTCGAGGCGGAATGTTGATGATTTCACCAGAGGCAGGAATTGCATACAAAACAAAGTTTACTATTCAAGTCCTAGGTTTATTTACTGAAGGGCAATTGTTGTTTCGTTTTGGTTTGAAAAATAGAGCAGAACGACCTATCTACCTCACATCATGGCGAGAATCTTCAAATATTCGCACAATCCTTCCTAAATCAGGGAATGGCTCCATTGTTTTCTGTTTCATCAAGTCAGAACATGGCAGCAGAAAATCATTAGCAGCAATTCCAGTTGTCCGTGCTAACGATGACGTGGTAACAGCTTTGGAGATGCTAGACATTTTACGAAAGCAAGCAATAGAAACTGGCGACCCTGAACAATTCTTCACGAGAATTCTAGAAACTTCTCAGTTGATTTTGGACGCAGATCGAAATAAGTCCGGATTAGGAGTTGATGCAAACAAACTTACAGAAGAAATTATCAACAATATTGAAGAACCAAGTGTTGTCAGTGGACTACGAAACATTGTTTTGACAGCCATGGGGCATTTCTCGAGAGCATTTGAATCTGAAACGAGCACAACCAACAAATTGAGGTTGTTGAAGGCTCTTGAAACTCTAACGCACTCTTGGACCCTGCGTTCTATGAAAATACGTAAAAGAAGGGCGAAAGTAGACGAGGAAATCGAAATGAAGACATCTGAACCAATCACGGACAATGAGGTGAGCCTTTCGTACTACTCTGATGCAAAATATAATTATTTCAACTACTGAGTCCACGAAGGCTAACGAAACAGTGCATAAGCAGATAATATCATCCATTGGTGTATATTTCGAGATGTTTCCTCGTCTTAAATGGACAAAACACGAGAGCACTTGTATGTTATTTTTCTTATTTCTGCAAACAAGAAAGTCATTTATTTTTACATGTTTACGTTTCTTCAGGTCTATGAGATATTGGATATGCTCGACGTTCTTGTAAATAAATCATCTCCTTCTGATGCGGAACGACAAAGTGTTATCGAGAGCATCCAGAATGTTCTATCAGCCATTTGCATGCGAATGGTCTGGTCTGAGCAACAACAGTCTTTTCAAAGCACAACCGCCAACTTAACTATCACGAAAAGCAACCACGTGATTTACAACAACCAATCATCTCGCGTGCTGAGTGTCACGAAGGATTTCTTTGATGATTACGAGTCTTGGACTTGTATGGATGGCTACGATGAGCTGTGTTTGGGGTTTTGCTTGTCTTCAGCTGTGTTTGCTCGAGATTGGTTTATTCCAGAGATTATCGAACTGCAAAGAACAGACGCATACTTGTTCGTGGTTCAGAATCCTTCCACTGGATTGGATCTATATCTCAAGAACAGCAAGAAAAATCAGTTCATAATAAGAGCTCCATTGATTTGGCCAGCATCATCTACTAAGGTACAAGTCACGTGGGCATTATTAGCCAATCATATATGAGCATATTTATGTTTAGGATTTCGCAGGGGAGACTGTACATTTATCACCTTTGGGACCACAGAAAAATGATCTTTATAGACAGGTTGCCTTTCTGTCCAGGTTGATTTCTATAGGAAGTGTCATTTGGGGGTCATGAAGAGTGGCCTTTATACACAGGTGGCTGCTCTATAGAGGTGGCCGCTAATATAGGTTTGACTGCATATGGAAGTCCGCTAATAACGTAGCGCTCGTTTATTGGCGAAGGTTTGGTTTGATGATGATACTTAAAAACAATAATTATGCTTTCACAAATGTTGATATAAGAAAACTATGATTTGTTTCACCTTACTGTGTGAATTAATGGCTTACGCTTATGCTGTACCTTTGAAATCCTATTCTATATATCGCGTTTATCAAACAATGGAAAAACAGAAAAGCATCAACATAAGTAATAAGAAAAAATAATTCATATTTATTCAATTGAACATATAGATAAATAATCAACAGTAGCTGAATGAAAATTAAAGAGATATAATCAAAGCATTGCAATGCTTTGTTACAAATTCGCTTCTGTGTTCTATTTAATTCGACGCTATTTAAATTGCAATTTTTGACGTCGTGATTTCATTTGCAGTTGTTCAAGCGAGGCTCGTCTTGGGTGAGCTGGTATCTAAACGATTGCAGCTACGCCACATTGGAAGGTGCTGATTCAGTGCATTTCTTACAAGGACATTGTCAGGAGCTTGGAATTATCACAGGACTCGAAGCTATTGCTTCAAATTTGTCATCTAGCAGCACTCCTACAACACCTCGTTTAATTCCAACTGTTCAAGGTAATAATATCCCCCGCCATATGTAGGTATGTTCTCATTCTTCCATCTTATTCATCCTCAGCTTGATAAACTGAGATGTGTTATACTGAGTCCTGCCATCCCCTGGCGTATAACAGTATTATATGCAGTGGCTGATGAATGGTCGATGTGTTGACATGGCGTCCCTCTGCACCCCTCCGCAGAGGACAAGGCAACATCAAAACCATCTTGGACAGATTTTTATAGATGCAAACTCGCCAGCTCCATGCCGTGCATGATTTGTATCAACTAGCAAAAATAAGAGGATGATCTGACAGTTTTAACTTCAAATAGTGTACAGTTTTCTTACAAATATGCATTAATGTTTTTACTGTAATTACAGCATAGTAGTAGTGGTCGATGTAAACATGCTGTCGTCATTGAGTAGTCGTGTGATTGTGAAAAGATTTAGCCGTATCATCTATTCATCTTGTAATTATTCTCTTTCCCATCTGTACCTCGTCGCGTCAACAACACCGTGTTGACAACGCAGCTACCGTTTGCCACAGCGTTTGTTATCTACTCGCATTTTTTTTAATGATTAGTGATTTTTACTTCAAAAATAATGCAACTAAAACGCATACTCGCATTGATTTCAATTGAACCTGCGGGAAAATAATCAGCAATATATGAATGAAAATAGATACTTGGAAAGATAAACTTGTCTACAACTGTCTACAAATTACGCGAACCTAAAAATGAACTAGAATTATTCGCTTTTAAAAGCAACAATAAACAGCACTTAAATAGCCACACACAATGTGACACTCACCATAAATTAGCATCTTTTACGACGTAATTATGTGTGATTATGTTATATTATGTTTATCTTTCAAGGTATTCCAGGTACAGGAGAGGCATTCCGGTTTCGCATCCACGCAGAATGTCAGAAATACATTTCCACAAATGACTCAAAGAAGAATTTCACCGAAGCTGTAAGCCGAAGTCTGGCACGCAAGCTCATAATCGAACAAGATCGAATCACATATGAAGAAGTCACTTGTGGAAGTATCATCATAGCCATTCAGATCAGTCCTCCAATCCATGGCAGCGCAGACATATCGTCCAACGATGCGTACGCTTTTCTAATACACGCCATTATGACTAATTCGTTCAGTATTAACATACAAGGAGTGAACTTGTCGACGTCGATATACTTTCCTACTATACCACCTCCGCCTACTACTCCCAAACCGATTATACCTGAACTCACGACGAATTGGTGGCCACTCATAGGCGCCATTTTGATTGCTCTGCTGGCTTGTCTTTTATATGTCTTCTACACTGTTCACAAACATGGGAAATTATTTAAATTGAAGAGACTCACGGAGATCAACAGTAATCGATTTGCTCGTCTGTCCAAGAAGGCAGAAACCAGGAAACAAAGGCAGATGAAAATGAAAGCCGTGATGCACGGTGAGTAATCAGCAGGAACAGAAATGTCCAGAAAATGTCATTTGGAATACAAATCCTTACCACAACAAGAACAGATTTGAAGGCGTCCGTATGGTATTTATTAAGAGCCTTTTCACTTATATAATGATATGTGTATTTGAGAAATTTCAAATAATACATGCATGGAAGGTGTAGCTATACACACATACTATGCGGATAACTCAAACTATGATTTATTAACGGAACTACTTTATTCTGAAATGCTGAAAGGAACTTGAAGCAAACAATTTCTTCTTACAATGAGTTCTAATCGGACGAAATCTATAGTTGGTAGCTACGAGTACTCAATGACACAGGTTTGGTAATATCATATCTACTTCACTATTTAGTTCATCTTATTCTTATGCTGCAAAGCCGAATGTTTCAACTTTCAATTTCCGTGAAGCAGGGCTGATTTCCCGCTTGTATTGAAAGTATTTCTTATATATGCTACAGCCTTCCTGTTGCGATTTTTGTAAAAGGGAAGTGTGGCGAAGTAAGAATCTCAGCGGAGAAGAGCTCAACGGAGGACACGTTTCGAGGGCACTTACACACCCACAGACAGACACACAGACACACCAACAGACAGACAACGTAGCGCGTTTAGTATTATGGGATAGCATTTAAAAGCTGTTGACTTCAACTTTGTTGTTTATTTTGTATATTAACAGATTTATCTCTAGTTTATCGAGTGTAGGATCACAAACACTCTATAGAACAAATAGAGCGCAGGTCATACAGAATAAGTAACATAAGAGGTACATACTGTGCTGTATGAGTGGCACCTGATATGATACCTCAATATACTGATGTTATCTTAGTGAGTCTAATGATATTAATCATCTACTACAGTACCCAAGGGTTCATTTTAGGGAATCATTCATTCCTCCTGCTGTATTTGATTGCCAATCTCGGCTATTGTTTTCCATTCTCATATGTCATTTTCAGATGCGATCGACAAAGGAGGTGCGAACGAGGCAGACGTAGACCTCCGTCGAATGAAGCGAGGCCAGATTATCCCTCTGGATGATCGCAATGGCATGGTCCTATCGAACCTGAGCTCTCGTTTGGAAGACGAATCATCACAACCGAGGCTAGCCTTAGACGAGTCATCATCCGATGAATCTGAGAGGGAAGGTGCTGCTTCTTCAAAGAGTCAAATGGGATCAACGAAAACTTCACCCTCGATCATAAGCTTAAAGAAAGGCACTCGTGGTCTTGAAAACAAAAGCTATGAAGCATGATTGGTTTAATCTCTCGCTTTATTAAACACCGACCTTGATCCCCCGTCACATCAGGACCTACAATCAGCTCTATCCTTCTCCCTTATCAACCATCAGCTCAGGAGATCATTGGCAATTCACGTGTCGTTCGTACACGCCGGGGGAGGAGCGCTAAACTCTTAAATGACTCAGAACGATGGGTAATTATTATACCCGGTACGCCCCGGCTGCTGATTGCCCCGTAATGGAATATTTTGTGCTTATTTACTGAGACATTTTAGAAACGATTATAATCAGAGCGTAATTAATGGTTCAATTAGCTTGATATTTCATCAACACCATCTTCCCTTGAACCATTCTCACATATCATTTGGGTAACTCATTGAAAACCCTTCTCTACGAGTTAACTCGGCCGCAATACTGTGGAAGATATTTTACAATGAAAAGGACATAGATCTCCAATACGACATCTATTTATAACATAACCAACGTGTTTATTAAACATGATTTTCAAAACAGTTCTAGGTCATAATTGTTCCGCTTTAAAACTAGTTTGGTATGTATCCGTAGCGTTGCTTTACTTCACTCTAATTCACAGCACCGTGATAATACATAGTACTGGATATAGTAGCGCAAGTATGACAACATCATGTGAACAACACGAGTTCTTTATTGTCATGGATATATCTAGCCTACTGTATTGTTCTGTCTCTCAAGGAAAACTTGACTTTGCAAGTATTTGGATAATTGCCGTGTTTTTTGGTTGTCTGTGCTTCCTAATATACTTACAAATTGACTGTATTTGATTGTTCAGGGCCAGCCTGAGGCAATTTTCTGTTAAATAATCACTGTTCTTTGGGAAACTCCATCCTTGAAGCAGTGGATACCTTCTTCATGTGAATGGGGCTTAGTTGTTGTCTCTTTTTGGATATGACTGTCCTCACAGTGTGTCGTATAACACTGAGCCTCGTGAGGAAGATCAATGGGCGTAACATGCAACTGAGGGCGATCAAAACGATAGAAGCATCTCGCAAGATGTGAACTACAAGACAATCGCATTTGACGCACATCTGAAAATACAATGTTATCGCCACGATAGGAAGATAATTGAGTATGAAGATAATTGTGATGCAGAGTAGATTGAAAACGACCCGACGTTCGCTCTTGTTGGCCGGGTATTGCGTGAAATTAAAAACACTATCTCTGTCTTCGAGTGAACTGTTGGCAACTTCTGAAATTTTTCTCGGTGACTGAACAGAAGATTGTCTGAATGAAGGGAAGACACTTCTCCGCCATAAACGTGTCCAAAAACATCGAATTGTAATCGCCATAAGAAATAATGTCAATCCAATATTACAAACAGAGAATAGGAGCAAGTAGTCAGCGAAGGCAACAAACATATGAGAGATTGCCAATAGCAACGATAAAAGCCAAGTAGCTGACGCAATAAACATCACGTGACGTCGTTCGATCTTCTCGTAACGTAATGGAAATTGCAATGACATGAGTCGATCACAGATGAGCCACGCCACGAACAGCGCTGATGCACCACCAAAGAAAAATAAACCTCCGAGAAAAAGGTGTACTTCAGCTTTCGGTAGTCCATTACCTAGAGCTTCGTTGATCATCAAATAAACACCAAAGGGGTCCACTGCTATGCCGATTATTCCATCAGCGATACCAATGTTACATAAAATGAAATAAAATTTAGAGTTTTTTGAGTGATTCTTGTATACACCAACTAGCAATGCCACATTCATTGGTGTTGTAAGTAATGCGAATAATCCAAGCAAAGCCGCAGTGGATATAGGCACTTCGGGCCATTGTGAAGTTGAATTGCAATCCCCAGTACCCATTTCCAATCCTTTCTAACCACAGATTCAAAGGCTTATTTGAACGTCAAATAATGTTCCGTTTTGAGTAAAATCGTCTAATCCGGTCTCTCCGTGTTTCAACTCCCGTCTCTGCATTCATTTACCGTCAATCGCAAATCAATTGAGACAACAACTCGCCTCAATAAAAAGACATCTACAGATCATCGGGTGTTGCAATAAGTCATCAGGGGGGAGCGATCATCAAAGAATTATGGCTATGATTAGGAAAGAAAACAATTAAACAAATAAGTCTGTAACTTATCTAGTATCATGGAGATAGTTTAACATTCTTGATATTTAATTCAACGAATATATTTTAATTTTGTATTTTATTTGTCTCTTTTCGCTTTGAACATGAATTATTTTCGTCGTTGATGTTCTTCCCCCTTTCTTCGATGTTATCATAGGAGACGCATGGTTCATGATGTCGAGATAAACAACGCGATCAAACAGCGATAGGCAAGTCATGGTGTCAGAGTCAACATGCTGATGAAACTGCTGAATCTACATCGAAATATATCTATTATTGTTGAAATTAATCTTCTTCGTTTTCTCATTTATTGCGATCACCATTGTAGAATATAACATTGTTTTATTTGTACTTCGACAAATATTTGTTCAAAAAGAGAGGATTTTCAACTAAAATCGCGTCGTATAGGCAAAACCAATTTTCGTGCACATCTGCTTTCTTTTGAAATTCGCTGTTCTTATTTGTTTCATGTTCTGGGGCAAGTGGGAAATATTTAAATTGTCAACAAGAAGCATTTGAATCAACAAAGATGGCGCATTTATTGATAATGAAGGCACAAAACGTACCTTTAATGTGACGAAAATCAGAAGTTTGTCGCTGTAGTTCCAACTCTTCTACGTTCGAAGTGTGGCAACAGTTTAAAATAATTATAGAAACAAATTATCGCTCAAGTTAACGTTCCAGGGGACGTGAAATGAAGGAAAAAGGCAATTATTTCAATTCCGAATAAATTTTGCGTCTTCCTTTTCCTGGACTGCACCTGCCTTCAACGCTATCTCGGATATCATCTCTTTAATCTAGCCAATCCTTTTCAAAGCATTTCTTGTAAACCAGGTAGTAAATTCTGCCGTCGGACGATCGATCTCCAAGGAGAAAGCTACAAAAACAGAACTATAATCTCAATAAATCCGCCACTTTATAGATAATATTATGTTAACTCTTTGCCTCAAAATAAATCTGCGCTATTTAAAACAAGATTCAAAGAACGCGTGTACAGTAGGGTAACAAAAAGAAAGTAATATCCGATATATGAAAGAAAGAAGATTTTCTCTTAAACAAGAAGAATTTTTTGCGAACGGTTTTGGGTCGAATCTAGAACAAGATGTTGATAAGACAGAATACTAATTACAACGACTGTACAGCACACAGCATGGGCAGTTCAATGGGGCTAAATAGTTGATAACCAAATTTAAGTCCCACGCACATTTCTGCAGCTGTTTCTACCTATTTAATCTAGTTGTCAATTGTGAACTGAAAAAAAATCATTTACACAGGATCATGAGGCTCTGATAAATATTCCAAAGTATACACAGGAGGCTCTGATGTTTAACTCTAATGGTTTCTGGAGCTTATATACTCTCAAATATTTTGTATTAAATGTTCTGCTCCCTCAGTTGGAAATATTGCTAAACAAGCTGAAATGATTTCCGAATTATTGAGTTGCTGTCTAGCAAAATACTATAAGTTTTTGTTGAGTTGTTGTCGTACAATCTACTGCAAAATACAAGATATGGCGCCCTTGAAAGCTTTCATATTCGCGATTAATGTCCACAATGACGTTTGCACAAATTTTTCCTCTGGTAAAATTGTGGCTCAGGTCATAATGCAAGCTTCTACTTCGATTTATTTGCCACTCCTCTGTCAAACAATAATTCCATAGCAAGATGTCATTGAATAAAGACAATTCTTGAAGGTTGAATTTTGAAGAGAGGCAACTCGATCTGATGCACTCTGATGAGAGGAAAATTTGAAGGTAGGGAAATTGTCCGATAATCAATAATTTGCTGTAATTTTTGAGTTTGTATAACATCTACAGGTTCTTGTGTTCAACGTCAATCATTTGTTGTTTTTCAAAGTATTAATTGGGAGGAAAACTACATAAAGAAGCGCTTTCGAAACGTTACAAAATTATGCAACATTAAACAGAATTTCTTATCATAAAGTAGCTGAGTAACGGGCGCCAATATTAACGCTAGACATGGTGGAACGACGTTCAAAAAGTTATATTTGCTCAGCTTTTTCACTGATAGCTGACCAAATACAACGAAACACCCACTGCAACCTTAATGTTGAATCATGAATACCAAATGTTGACTGAATTGCTTATAGAAAAACGTCGCCTACTGAGGAGTTTTCTTTCCCAGCGGGAAAACTTTAATTCCCAGTTGAATCTGCGTCATTCGTCGATCAAACAATCTCTTTCGTATGAATATCAAGTCAAGCCCGTCGAACCGTGATGCCGCAAAACAAGAGGTCGTTTTGAGTTGTCAAAAACAAGGGGCCTCAACCCGAATTCGACTATGCACTGTCAACAATCGAAATTTGCTTGACGTACCGAAAAACACTAAACATTGGGGAATTTCGGATTTTTCCGCGCATTTGTCCACACGACGAACCTGGTTTTGGGTGCCGCAACCAGGCAACTCTTTCATCCACCACCAATCAAATTAGCGAAAGATATGATAACGTCAATCAAAACTTCGATTGGCAAAAACATCCCAACTTTGACGTTCCCAATTTTCCGCTCTCTGAGCAATAATCTTCTTTGCGAACTGAATGTGAACTCTTGCGGAAGAGATTTGCCAACTCAACTCGAAACCATGGAAGGTTAAATTATCATTTCATTTCCATTTCCCTAGCATTTGTTTTGGCTTGTCCTCTAATAGGCATGGAAAACAATTTCTGCAGGAGTTTAGCTAACGATTGATTTGGAGCAGTATTGCTGTACTTATAAATATTATTTTTTGTCTATACAGTGTAACCCCGTTAATATCACCTCGGTTAATATCACAACCCGCTTAATATCACTTCACTTTGAGAATCAAGCTCTGCCAAAAGCAACTATTTGTACCCGCTTAATATCACGACCCGCTTATTATCACGATTTTTGACTGGAAAACCATAGTGATATTAACGAGGTTTCACTGTAATCCATTAATGGTTTTATAGAATACAGTAACAACTTAAGAAACAGATTCTTGAGCGTTTGGAAACAAATGGAGCCTCTGATGTTTTATAGTCAAAAAGCACAGTAATTAGTTGTTACTATATGATACAGCATTTGATGGTCATAACAGTAATGTTGATGATTGATAATCATCATATTTTATTCAGATATACTATTCAATTACTATTCTATGTTAGTATTTTCAGTTATACTTATTTCAGAAAACAGTCCATAAAGACAAATGAAGTGAGCGGTTACATAGTGTGCCATTCTGACGTTATCACGTCAGCAGACTGTTTCTAATGTTACGTAACCTTGTTCCATTGTCTGTCTTGTGTTATGCATTCCCTGTATTCATGTCGAGTCATATTACATCTTGCTTCTCTTGACTGCGGACTGCCTTTACTATCTCACGAGTTCTGCTATAAACGAGAGAAAATTATTCTTATTCAGATTGTACTGAAATTACATCAAATATATTTACAAGTTAACTCTCAACACGAAACAGCTGGCTATTCCTTTAAAGCACCAATGCTTGTTTGTTCAGGATATGGAATTACATGTTTTCCATTATTGTTAGCTAACTATAGTAAATACTTGATGTATACCAGCCCAGCCGTATGGCCTGGGACTGTAGATTACGCAATTATAATTATAACACAATGCATGCAAGCTCAGTCTGCTAGACAAGTGCTGGAGAGCAGCCACAAATATAATCAAGCTAGTTTGATTATAATTTAGTGCTGTCTACCTCATTGTCCGTCTCAGCCGTCCAAACTACACCTCAGACAGTAAGCACGCGACCTAAGCGTCAATTTTATCGCCCGTTTAAATGCCGCGGCTGCCATGGCAAATGCAAATCCAGACAAGAATGTCCTGCTTTCGGCAAACGCTGCACAAATTGCGGCATGCTTAACCATTTAAGCGAGATTTGCTACACTAAAACTGAGAAATCCACGCCTGATATTGCAAAGCCAGCAGGCTCCCAGGTAAACACAATGATCTACCAGATCCAAAAGACCTCTCATAAAGCACCACGAATCCAATGCCAATTTAAATTACCCAATCCTCAAAGAACAATTCAAGTTACCTGTTTGCCTGACACCGGCGCAGAAGCGACATGCATTGGATGGGAAGTCGCCCAAACTTTAGGGCTTACGCGGCAGCATTTGAAACCGCACAAAGGGGACCCTATTCGTGCTGCTAATGGGGCTCCTATGACATGCTTTGGATCATTTACATGTACAATTGCTTATGGTTCCAAAACAACAGAAGAAGCCGTGAAGGTATTTCCGCACCTCAACGGTGCATTGCTCTCGTGGTATGCATGCCTTGACCTTGGCATTCTTCCCCAGGGATACCCTGCCCCCGCCGTTCCCGAAACAGTGAATGCCGTTGCTACCAAAGCCCCTTCACTTGCCTTCCCTTCAGCACCAGCTCGACAGGAATTACTGTCTGAGTTTCATGACGTATTTGACAGCGAAAAAGAACTCAAACCAATGATAACGGAGCCAATGAAAATATCCCTTCGGCCCGGGGCTACACCGTTTCACATTCGTGCCGCGCGTCCCGTTCCCTATGCCTGGCGTGAAAAGACCAAACAATTAATTGATACTATGGTTGCGCAGGGCGTCATTGCCCCCGTGCATGAACCCTCTGACTGGTGTGCACCCATGCACGTGACCCCCAAACCCAATGGGGATATTCGTATCGTAGGAGACATGCGAGAACTCAATAAGCATGTCATGCGACCAGTATACCCAGTTGTAACACCACACGACGCCGTCAGCTCCGTCAATCGTGACGCCAAAATCTTCTCGACGCTGGATGCCAAAAGTGGATACTGGCAAGTCCCTATCGATGAAGCTAGTCAATTATTCACAACGTTCTTGACACCATGGGGACGCTACAAGTATCGCCGTGCTACAATGGGTCTCGTCAGTAGCGGCGATGAATATAATCAACGCGGAGATGATGCCCTAGGAGACATCCCTCGCACGGCAAAGGTTGTTGATGACATATTGATTCATGACACAAACTACACCGACCATATTACGCATCTGCGTACCGTGCTCCAACGTTGCAGAACACACGGAATTACCTTAAACCCTGCCAAATTTATCTTCGCCCAACCCGTGGTTGATTTTGTAGGCTATCGCATAAGTGAGCATGGCACCTCTGCGGATCCCAGAAAAATTAAGGCCATTTCGGAATTTCCTTCCCCAACCAATATTACTGAATTGCGCTCATTTTTGGGAATGGTTGAACAACTTGCTTGCTTCACACCCTGCATTGCTGCTGCCAAGGAACCTCTCCGTCCTCTCCTCCAAGTCAAACATGTTTACCAGTGGCTTCCGGAACATGAACAGGCATTCACAA